>NDXB01010451.1:0-23481 GCA_002631895.1 Agapornis roseicollis
AGGATCACCTCCTTTGACCTGCTGGTCATGCTCCTTTGGATGCAGCCCAGGATACGGTTGGCTCCTCTGTCTCTGACCCTGGGCCAAGGCACGTCCTGCTCCCCAGGATTGCCACCTGTACAGACACGAGTCCAGGAGGAGCCCTGTCTCCAAGGCCTCACCATGTTGAACAGGGCTTTGCCAGCCATGTGCAATCCGCTCTCCTCCTCCTAAAGCCTGGCTTGTGTTTAAAACTGGGGGGAGAATCAAACCCTCCTTCCTGCTCTGGTGGCAGGGATGGAATCCAGTTTTCCCTCTCCCCCTGTGCAAGGGCAGAGTGTAGCCCAGCTGTAAGTGGTCCAGGAATCCTGGAGGTGAGCAGATAGCACAGGTTCGGTGGGGCTGCCACAGTGCCCCGGTAATCCCAGTTCTCCCATCTCAACAACAGCAAACCCACCCAACAACCACCCTTTCCCCTGTGACCCTCTCTTCCCCCTCCGAAGGCTCGTGGTTTACACTGGAGACCACCGGCGTGGGACCTGCCCCAGCGCTTCTGCAGAGCAACTCTTCCCCACAGAGTGTGCTGTGTGGAGAACAGCCCAGGCTGCTGCAGGTCAGACCCACGCAGGAAAGGGGGGGTTCCTGTTGTTTATTTTTGCTTTCTGATGGTTATAAAACTAACGGGCCACATTTTTCATTCTCTCGGGCATTACTAAGGAGAAACAGGGCTATAGGGATATTCCTAAATAGTTTACATCTGTGCTCTGAGTCTGGAAGAAAACAGCCAGCCAGATTTCAGGAGAGAAAGAAACTGGAGACAGCTGTGAAAGGGGCGTTGCTGCTGTCTGCTCTATGACTGTGTGGGTCATCTATTCCCTTCAGTAGTAACAGGAAAAGCGCATCCAAAGCAATCGTGAGTTGGTCTTTGAGTATGAAGTAACCAGGGCTACATAGTATTACAGCCTTGCTGCTTTCCTCTGCAACAGCATCTGTAAACTCAGCAAAGAAGTATGTGCTGTATGTGGATGCCTATTGCATGGACCAAGCTCCAAAGCTGCAGTGGAAAAAAAGGAAACTTTGCAGTTGGATTTTCCAGAGCAGGTAACATTGGGACTACTTTTTAACTCTCAATTGAGATGATTTTGTGTGAACTAGACATGTTTGTGCAGGATGACATCCCCAAATAGCCCCTGTGGGGCTCATGAGATGGTTTTGCTAAGAACTTGGCTAGCTGTGTGTCTGTGCTGCCCAACAACAGGGATGTTTTGCCTCAGTAGATGATAACTTTCACATGTTGCTAGAGATCCATCACAGTAGAAGTCAGTGCTAACTGCCTCACATGGCCTTCAGCTTTCCAACATTTAATCATCAGGACTCTAGGTGGATTCGAGTTTTTATTAGCCCCACCCCTTACCTAATTTGGGAAGCTTCTAATAGGAGGCTTTGTTCCTGGCTGAAAGAGGAGTATGGTCTGTCTGGACTTGGTGACCCCTTTCCCCACAGCAGTCAAAGCATGATTTTTCTTGTTTCTTTGGACCATTTGCATTTTAAAACAAGCAAGGAAATCAGTTCTGACAATTGCATCCTAAATAACCGTAAGTTGATTTCTAACCTAAGTGGTTTATTCTAGCATAAGGCTGTTTTTCTGTAGAAAAGGGGATGAAAGTCTGAGGATGATGCTTTTGCTAGAGAACAGCTTCGAGGAAAGAAAACAGAAGAGTATTCTGGTGGTGATCACCCCTGCCATGTGGGATTGAGAAACAGGTTTATTGGTAAAACCAGCAGTCTGTGCTGTGTTTTCCCCATGATGATGTGTTACAGAAGAGAAGAGCAAGGCAACGTGGCACAGAGAGCGCCTGCCTCATGGCTGAACCCACACTCGGGCTTGGGCAGCTTCTCACATGCTCTAACTGTAATGGCTTGTAATAGCTACTGAAAGGTATTTTGGCAAGGAATTGCCTGTCATGCTCCTTTGAGATAGCAGGCAGCATCAAACAGTAACTTGTGAACCAACTAACTTTGGTCATCTGGGGAAACAGCCGTTTGGGTGGTTTATTTGTATAGTAGGTATTTGCTATGAATGCAGGATGTTACTAGGGCTCAGGCCCTGCATTTTTGACCTCAGTGCAAACATCTCTAGGTTGTTTTCAGAAGAAAACAATGACCTGTGTCAAGTAATTCTAGGGGCTTATGCACTTCTTTGTCACCGGGGACCATGCTGTACCTCCCAAGTGCACAGGTTATTGCCAATGACCAGCACTCACCGGCACCAGCTTGAAACCTCTCATCAGTAGTGGCACTTTCTGCCTTAGTCTTGTGTGTTACTACAGCTGGGGTTACACCAGGGTCCTCACAACAATCCAGGTGCTGGTTAGAACAAATGTCTCTGTGTGAGTATCTGGGGCAGATGAAACAAAGCCACAGCCTTGATTAACAAGGGGATGTAAAGTGCTGCTGGGATTTGAGATCCTGCTGGAGAATAGAGGGGCTCTGTGGAGGGCTTGCACAGTGTTTCCCTCTGTGAGCACAGAGATGAGACAGAGGTAGTCTTATTTATGATTCTAGTGGGTTTGAAGAGTTGTATGTTTATAGTAGTTTTCTGGTACCTCAGGGGGTGGGAAAAGGCAGTGGGCAAGCCAGATGGCCAAGCAGGAACTTGAGAAATGGTGTTTCCCATGCAGTGAAATGCAGAAAGATCAGATGGAAATCATATCTTGCTTTGGGAAGACACAATCTTCCCATTTTGGGAAGTGTGTTACGGGCATGATGAGCTTTCCATTGGCATCTAGATGGGAATGAAACCTTTATAAAACTAATTTAGAGTTTGAAAGGAAAGAAGGGGATCCTGTGTAGGCTGAGATATGTGAAAATCACACAGAGTTAATGTTACGAGAGTGAAACCCAGGTTTTCCAAGAGCAGAAATAAGAGTGCAGAAGCGTGTGCCTGCATTGCTGTCTGTGCCTTGGTGAACACACATACACTGGGTTTGGGGAGTTCTGTGGTGCCTGCACCAGCTCTTTCTGATAGCAACAGGATACTCCAGCATGAGGTGGATATGGGCTCACCTTGGAAGGAAGCACAAGAACTGTTAATTTTGAGGTGCTCATGCAAATACGAGCCACTACACTGCTGGGAGCAGAACGGTTTCCAGAAAGGGAAGAGCTTCTGGCAGTAGAATTGGAGCCGGCAAAGTTCAGCAGTTGGGAGGGACATAAACAACGTATCTGAGTAAAGAGAGAAGGTATAATTAACTTCAGGTTAGCAACTGGCAAGTCCTCACTTGCATTGGAAGGGCAAGGGATTAAATAAGAACCCCACACAAACTGAAGAGAGAGGTTGAAGTTACCTAGCCAGGCTGCCTGTCCCTCTGCTTCTCCATGAAGCTTCCATGAGAAGCTTCCTCCCTTCTCACCCCTGGCTGCTGCCCAGTTTCCTCACTGTGTGCCTTGCAGCGGCTGCTCTGGGTGCCCCTGGGAGCACCCTGTGCCCCTGACCCATTCTCAGGTTCTGCCTAGCCCTGGAGAAGCAATGGTCCCATGTTACCAAACGGGCCCTATGCTGCCAGGCCCTCTCCTTGTTTACCACCTCCCGGTTGCTCAGTCAACAGCTCCGCAGGGCATTTCAGCCCTGCTCAGGCCCAGCTGCCAGGCTTCCCCTTGCTTACTTTCTTCTTGCAACCTGTAGCCATCCTGACTTTCACACTGGCTGCTCTCCTGCATCCTACCTATTGCTATATCCAGCAAGGCTGGGGCAGGGCTGACAGATCTCTGCGCCCACAGAGAACCCTGCTGACGTTAGCAGAGCTGTATGTGTGCAAAACCCACATGAAAAGAGCCCACACAGAAAAAGCCTGTGGGGTCTGGGTCCTCGCTGACAACCTGAAGTATTTGTAATGTTCTGCTGAAATGACATTCCAATACTGCTGCCCCTTCCAAATTAGGAGCGTGTTTCAGAATCATGATGTGAAGCATTACTTGGAGGGTAGCTTTGCATGATGCAGCCAGTTATTCTTATCTGGGATATGCATGGTGTCTAGTTTACAACCTGCATGCTGTTTGCTGCAGGAAATCTGAACAGTGCGCATTAGTTGGGTCCTCCATCACAAGGAGAGCTAGAGCTTCATCTGGTTTTGAAAACTTCCAAGGTCAATGCTTAACCCTTTCAGAAAGCAAGCAGTAGAAAGGAACTAGTTTCAGTTGCACCCTCAGCTTCCTCACAAAACATTTGGGTACAGAAGATTCTGCGAGAGGAACCGGGATAGCCAGGAGGAAATGGGAAATGGCAACAGGGGTCACTGGGAGGAAATACAACTCAGCCTGCTTGCTGCACATCTGTGTGGATGTTGGGTTTGAGCCACTCCTGCATAACCAGGAATCAGTCCAAACTAAAGTGTGTTGGATGTGCTCTGCTGGGGTTTCTTGGGAACTGTGTGTGACAAAAACTAAGGTAACAAGGCCTGGAAGAGGGCATGTAGTACCCATTTCTATAACTGTGGGGTAAAGGAAGAGCTCTCTTTGGCAGAGGGTTTGTTTCAGTAGCCTTTGCAGTCTGAAAGTTCATCAACGAGGTGACATTCGCTGGCATCAGAGTACTGATTTGAGAGCCGTTCTTTCCATTGTGTGATGGGAAAAGAAATGGTGAAAGAGTGTGAGAACAAGGAGTAGCTTCAAGTCGAGTTCCAAGACAGAGATAACTTCCTGCTATTTGTCTGGAAGAGCCCTTTGATCTTACATTTGGGTGCATTTCTCAGACACTTGCAGTAAAATGTCAGAATCTGAAAGAACACCTTATCAAATGCTGCTTAAAAGTGCTCTTGGTTTGTTAGTACAGTAACTAAATTAAATGAAACATTGAAGTTGCTGTTGGGCACACTTGCTCCTTGCTCTGTTTCACATGTATGACCTTACTTCCTCCAAGGGCACTGGATGGGTACAGCAGACTATTGAATTTGGCCACATACCTGCTGAAAACCTCTCTAATGATAAAGAAAGCTCGATGCTGTTTTCCTCCTAAACTGCCCAAGTAGGTAATTCTCCTGCTGCATTCATCCAGCCCTGCAGGAGCCTTCTCTTGTAAGCTGTTTCTCTAACTTCACACTGTTAAGAATTCAGCTGCGGTGTTCACAGCACACCTTTGTGAGTCCTGGTGAGCAGAAGTCTCCAGAGCAGCATGAGCTTTCCTCCACTGGGTTCAGAGTAGACCTACTTTGCAACTGATGTGCTTGGACTGGGCTAGTCTATGAACTGTGCTGTCTTTGTCCTATTTGAAATGTGTTAGACTCTGGCGTTTCAAAGCAGCAGTATCTGCTAAAAGCTCTTCCTGTGTGAGCTGTGCGTGTCTTATGCTTCTCACCTGTACACTGCAGTCAAAGGCACACTGCCCAGCCTGACTTTGGCCACGTAGGCATTGTCTTCTGCTGCTGTGTGATATCTTCCCAAAGTCTGAAAAACTATGGCTGGATGAGGACATGGGAGGAAATGTTTCAGTTGGAGCCTGCCTGCACTTGACAATTGTTCTGCTCTGTGGTTATTCAACCAGAGTAGCACTGCTTTAAAGTGGGACTGCTGTAGCCATCTGGAAGAGAGGGTCATGGAAGAGATGTGACAAAAGAGTTCCTACAATTGACAGTGGCAGGGGAAAAAAGGGGCAGAGGACACTGGGATGTGCTTCCCAGTGGCTTGCAATTAGGAAATGGTTGCTTAGGAAAACATTAAAGACTTGTTTTGTGTTAAGTCTGGAATTCTAAAAAGTCTCATCTTCCCTTCCCTGATTCGGTTCCACTTCTTTGGGGCTTTTATTTGGGAAAGCTCCAGTTGATTCTAAATGGGTCAAGTTCTCTAGGATTAACCACACCATGTCCAGAGCCTTCTCTATATGTTCTGGTTTCCTGGCTGTCTCTTGGAAGGAGGCAGTGCTAACCCTCTCCTGTTTGGCGCCCAGTGCAGAGCTCAGTTTCAGGAGTGTTGGAGATGCAAAAAATGGCTGAATTCAAGTCCAATAGAACACTTCCCCTCCTTAAGTCAGACTTCTACAGCTAGTTTTGCTTTCCAAAGCTAGTCCCTCAGTGTGTATGTGCTAATCACACACTGCTGATGGCTGCTTTGTGTCTTTGGGTTCATATGACCAGCTTTATCTTTACAGGCCCCAGATAACGTTGTCAGTTTTCTTTCATTCAGGAATGATGGATACTTCCATTTAGCCTCACTTTATTAAATCCTAGGTGTATTAGTTCTTCAGTGTCACTTGAAGCCAAAGCAAAATGTTTTAAGTGAGCTGATGTGGGGTCAGTTTTTGAGGGTTGATTGTTTCCCCTCGCTGTAAAAAGCATTCTTCTCTCTGGCTAAAGTTACACAATGATTTTGTAAAGCTGGTCAAGGCCTGAGGGTGTCCAGCAGCAATCGGCAGCAACCCCTTTCCTCACACATGCTGCAACATCACAGAATAAAACAGCCCCACTTTCCCAAGCTTTGGCTGTGTCAGACACAGGCTACCACAGCGTTCAGAAATGGAAGCTCTTCCACTGCTACTTCTCCCTAATTGGATGCACATTGTGTCCGTGCAGATTTCAGACCTGCCTGTGAATGGGAGCTGCTGAGAGCCAGGGGCAGCCCAAAACTTCCTTTGATAATGTTGCGTTTTCCCTGCCACTGGCTGTGTTTGCTACAAAGAGGAGAGTACTGAAGGAGGAGGGCATGACAAGGAGCTTTCCCCCAGAGCGGCAGTGATAGGAGAAGCTGACCCAGCACTGCAGGGAGCCACCATCTCTGACTGCAGGAGTAGATGCTGCTCCACCCCGTGATTGCAAGGAGAGGCAAAGCCAGCAGCCAGACCATGGATGCTGTGCTACCTTAGCCAGCCGGTTGCTCCAGGCTGGTGTTCACGTTGCCTGGGCCGGGGCAGAGTCAGTGAAGAGCTGTTGTGCTGAGGGCTAAATAGGCAGCCTTGGTGGGGCACTGAGCACCACGCTTTGGTGCTTCTCATGCAGGCCTGGCCAGAGCAGGACAAGCAATGGGGCCTGGACACACAGGGGGTGTTTGGCCAGTCCCTTCCTCCCGTAACTAAATGCCTAAGAAGGAGGAGGAGCTCTGCAGCGTGAAACCAGCCCAGCTGGGTCTCCCTGTGCTCCCTGCCCTAGGGTCTTGCTGCAGAGGTTCAGGGCTGGCCCTGCAGCCGGGCTATAAGGGGTCCCAAGTGAGGTCCCAGAGCTCCCCACGCCGGGTGGGCCAGGCTCCCTCTGCCTGCAAGCACGTCCTGCTGCCTGGAGGGAGAAGGCACCCCGGCTATTCTTACGACCCTCTGAGGGATGTTTCCTCCATGACATAGTGTTGCAGTGATTTTGCTCTTCCCAGTCACTAGTCTCTAATTTATACCAGGATGGGTGTCTCTAAACAGTCTCTATTGTCATAGAAATATGACAACTGGACCCTCTCGAGTTAAAGGTTAGGATCGAAATCACCAAACGCTTCCATGGTGGCTTGCAGCGCGGTAAGTTTGGGGCTGCTTAAACCTCGGTAAGCAGCGGTGGGATGAAAAGAAACCGAAAAGCGCTTCTGAGCAGAGTTTTGAAGCCTCTTTTGGTGGCCTGAACGGGTGAACCTGGGCAGACTCCGGAGGCGAGGCGGCTCTGCCCCACGGCGGGCGCGGGGCTCGGCCTTCGCCCTCCTCCGCCTTTGTTTCGTGGTGGTGTTTGCTTCCCAATGGCAAGCCCCGGGCAGCGGGTCGCAGCTTCTCCTCCTTCCCGTGAGCGCTGCCCAACAGCCGCGCTCACTGTCTGCCCGTTCCCGGCCCCGCTGCGCGTCGGCCGGGGCTGCGGGCGCAGGGAGCGGAGCGGAGCGGGCCGGCGGCGCCGGTGTCCGGTTAGACAAACACCCCGCGCTCGGGCAGCCCCTCCGCGGCTTTCCGGCCCCTCCCTCTGCCTCCCGGGGTCCGCTTGCCCCTTCCCCCGCGGAGCCGAGCGGAGCAGCGCGGCGCGGTGAGTGCAGCGGCGGAGGCAGCGCGGCCGCGGAGCCCCAGCCGCGGAGCGCATCCCGGTCCCGGGCGGAGCGGAGCCGGCTGCACCCCTTCGGTGCGGGGGACACGACCCACGGCCCTTTCCCTGCTGCTAGGACACGCGGGTATTTCTTTACGCTGCTCCTCTGCGCTTTCTCCTTCTAGGTTTCCGTTCGGAAAGTGGCAAATTGTCAAAGCGGCAAAGTTGCTGTAGGTGTTTCAGAGCTGTTGCTTTACTGGAGTTGGTGGAGGGGCAGCAGCCTGCGGTTCGGTGGGAGTGTTTGGAAACCAAATGTCATTTGGAGGTGGGGGAGATCTGGCAGGGTTGTTCCAGGAGCGCGCTCTCCAAGCCGTGCAGGCTGGACTGCGTCGTGCGAGCTCAACCAAAGCCAATAGCAAGCTTGAAAAGAAGAGGAGGAAATAGATGGGATAACTAAGGAAAGTGCTTTCTGCGTCCTTTTGCCGGTGTGCTGGCACTCCTGGAGTGATGGGTGCTGAGGGGAGCACTTGCCACCCTGGCAGGGTGGGCTGTGTTGGGGGATTTGGGGACTAAGGCTTGCAGGATGGCTGCAGAAATCCAGCCCGGCAGCAGAGTCGCCCCCGGCGCGTACAGGGCTTCAGCGAGAGCCAGCCTGTTCTCTGCCCCACGCCCCCCTCACCTTATCTCCTCCTCTCGGCACTCAAAGCCTTGTGCTGGGCCGCGGAGGTCCCCCCAGCGCTGAGCCACCCGCGGGGAGTGAGGCCAGAGGAGGAGGGCGTGAGTGCAGGGTCTGTCCTGGGCCTCCAGGAGGGTCCTTTGGGCTTAGTGCTGCCACAGCGAGTTTCTTTAAGCATCTGGTGCTGAAGGCAGGGATGTCTGTGCTGAGCTCTACAAGTACTGAGGTTTGTTTCTTTGCACCCAGAGGTGATGAGTAGAGGGGTGGTGCTTGGCAGTGTATCTGTTCCTATGGTTTTGTAACACACCATCAGCACCTGAGTTCTCCTTTCCTGCTCCTCCTCATGGGACATCTTTGTTTCCGGCATCCGTTTGGTTGCAGAGGGAGGCTGTGGGCACATCCCACAAACATGGCTTTACTTGTAAATTGGTTTCACTGTCATTTAGCAACAAATCCTACAGCTTGCAGTATATGGCTGCATCTGAAACTACCAGAGAAAGACACAGCTTTCTGAACATGAACCATTGTTGTTAGTGGAAGGGATGAAACTGGGTTTAGTGTGACAGATTTTCCCCTAATGGCAGAATGGGGCCTATGGAGGCCAAAAAAGGGTCTTTCAACCACTGCTTTTCCCAAGTGGAGTCAGCTACACCTTCAGAATCACTTTGAAATGTTAATAGGGCTGGTGTTGATGTAAAAATACCATCCAAAAATCACACTCTTCTTTGGCATTCTTGGGTTGGCAAACCTTTCCCAGTGCCGCCTTACTCTTCAGCAGCCTTAGTTTAATTGTATCCGTGTATTCTGTCTCAGGGGCATGGCTCTGGGCAGGAACTAGTGAAGTCAGTGTGGTGGCTGGAGCTTTACCTTCTGCAGTACTGACGAGGAACCAATGGCAATCCTCAGGGATTCCCCTCCTGCAGGGCCACTGGTATGAGCATTCTGCAGGAAGCTGCTTTGCTTGATGGGATAAATAATACATAAATGATAGCCTTGCAGATGTTTAAATCCTAGGAAAAATGTTTTTCTTTTCATTAAAATCAGTTTCTGTAATTGGAGGGCTCTCACTGTTATCCATCCATCCATTCATCCACTTGAAGACCTTTTCAGTATCATTAGGTGGTAGCGTCACATTATATACTGCTAAATTTACCTGGTCTCCTTGCAGGTGGAAGGAGCCATCCTTATGCAGTTCTGTGCACTGAGGGGTAGGCAGCCTTTCAGGGGTGATGGTGAACAAAATCCCACGGAGGCTGGTGGCATTAAAGGTGACATTCCAGTGCCATCAGCACCTTCTGTCCCGCTCAGGCACGCAGCATGGGAGAGCTATAGCAATGCCCATACCTGAGGACTGCTGGGGAAGCAGAGCTGAGGATCAGTTGCACAGAGGGGTCTGCACTGGGGTGCTCATGGGTGTAGCTTTACTCCTGCACATGTGCAGGGTGAAGTCCACCGGACACCTCAGGCTGGCTTTTGGCTCTCTGCAGGACATGGCCCCTTCTCAGCTGCTGTGTCTCTGGTTGCGTTGAGCTCTGCTGGGAAACGCTTTGTTTTGCTGGACAGTTCCTCATCCCCAGGAGGGACAGTGCAGGGCACTCCCACGCTGCCACAACCATTCCAGCCCTATGGATGTCTATTCCTTGGGATTTGCCGGAGCAGAGAGTAGTTACATCCTCTCTCCAGGCTGTGGCCTGCTTTTGCTCCATGTTGAAAATCATCCTTTCTGTGTGTGTTTGAACCTCCTGTTGGGTATGGAGGGTCCTTCCTTGGCATCCCTGTGCCCTTACATTTTATCCTGTGTAAACCAAACCAAGTTTACTGCCAGCCATGCCTTTCACAGATGCCCCCTACCCTTTATTCCAGGAGAAGACAAATGTTTGCAGGATTGGTCTTCTCTTTCAAGCAGTTCTTTGGGATTTTTTCCATGCCTGAGAGTTTCTTCCCTGAGTTTGCAGGTCAGAGGTGGGATTTAACCACAGCCGGCAAAACCAGAAGTGTCCTTTAAGTTGTCCAGAGATGCTTGTGGTTGCTGAAAGACCTCACAGTGGGCACAGGCTTTCCTGCAGCTGCCTTCTGGCTTTCCAGCTGGAGAAACCAGAGGGCTGCTGGGTGGCCCACCAGTGCCAGGGCTGCATGCCTCTTCCATGAGCCACCTCTGCCCCATGAGAGGGCTGTGCCTGCTGGAGCTCCTCTTCCTCCCCTGGCCAGGGCTGAACTGCACTGAGGGCTTTCTTTGCAAAGTTGCGTGCAGCTCCCTGGTGGGGTTAAGAACCATGATCTTAGTTGTTCTGCCTCTTATCTCCTCTTAGATGTACCAAAAGCCTGGGTGTTTTAAGAGCAAGGCTCTGATCCAGTGCTGTGGTCTCATGCATTCACTTTTGTTTAGCTTTTCCCCTCATTCTCTTGCATTAGAAATGTGATTTCCTTCCAGCTCACTGGCATAACATTATCCTTTCATTTTTCTGGAAGTGCCATGTTGTCTTTAACAACACAGGTCTGTATTTAATATCCCAAGTAGTCCTTTTCTGACTCCCACATCTGGACAGATCTAGAGCTAAAAGAAAAGAGACTTCTGAAAGGGACTTTCTGAAAAGTGGCTTGTTTTCTCCTGCTTACATTATTGTGGCCTTTTTGTAAGAAATCAAACTGTTGAAGCAAATCTGTATCCCGCATAGGTATGAAGAAATTACAGCTCACTTGTGGCCTGGATCCAGTCCTCCTTCTGCTGAACATGGCTAGAGCCAGACCAGACCCTTTGAGTTTTACCTTTTCATTCTGGTGTTACCAGCCTAGTATATTATTCATGAAAATGAAGCTGCGTTAATTCCATCTCCTGATCTGCTTTAAGACAGACATACATTCCTGTCTGCCTTGTTTGCTAATGAGCCCTATGGATTAAACCCAACGTCAGGCAGAAGTTTAAGCACTGTCACTGCTCCATACAAGCAGCTCGCCCTGACGTCAGTGTCCAGATGTGATCTCCAGGCTTCCCACGTCGGGGCGGCTGTGGAAGTGAATGTCTGCCCGGGAGATGTCACTGACCTGTGCTCTGGGAGCACTGCAGCCTGTGGCTTCCCTCAGTGTGGTCTCATTTATGAATGAAGGCAGTCCCCACTGGTGCCAGCAATCTGCTGTTGTAGCCACGAGGGAGGAGACAGGAGCAGGAGCGTGTCCAGTTCCAACACAGCCATGCCCCTCCTGTGCTGGGGGGGGGGCCTGGGCCCAGGGCACCCTGGAGAGAGCAAGTGAAGAAGTATGTTGTGATGTGAAGCCTTACAAAACATCCCTGCTCACCCCACGGGCTCTCTCCTGCCTGTTTTGGTAGGAATCTCTTTTTGATCCTCAGCATGACACTTCCTTTGGTTCAGTTCTGGTTTTCACTCGTGACTCTATTCAGTGAACACACCTTGGAGACAAGGAGCTCATTTTTACCGGTATCCATAACCCTTTACACCTGTACTTGTACAGCCAAAAAGGGATCTTAATGTGGTTTTGCCTAGACTTGTGATGGAGGGAGGGAGAGAAAGCAATTCCTGGTGTGTGGATGCATGACTTTTTTGAAGTAGGAATTACAACCAGCAAAGGTTATATCCCTAACAGAGCTGGTAGAAGGCGTCTTTCGGGTGTTCTTAATCCACCTCAGTGCAAAGCCAGCCAGGTTTGCTCAAACCACCTTTGTTTTTGACTTAAATGAGCTGAGTCTGCACTAGTGCAGTGAATGTTCTCTCTGTCCCTCCTGCCAGACGTACGGTGGGGGACTACCAGCCAGCTGCTGGTCCTCAGCCAGCTTCTGCTGTAGCCACATCCAGGAGAGACTGTGCCTCCCCCAGGCTTTGCTTAAATGAGAGCTGAGCCTTTGTCCAGTATCAACCGTGTCTGTCAGAGACAGGTTAAGATGTGCCCCTTATACTCACGTTTGTGCTGTCCTAAATCCCCTCAGTGTGTAGCCCTGAGCTCAGCTCCCATTAGCAGTCCCTCTTGGGAGATGTCACAGGTCGCTCCCTGCTGCTCAGCAGTTGGACACTGCACGAGTGGGACCCTCCTGCAGGTGGCTGTGGTGCAGAGTGAGCACCTATTTTGCCCATGGAAGGACAGACTTGATCTCTTACCTGGGAATCTGTGAACCATCTGGGATGATACTGGATATTCCTGGGTGGACAGAGACTGAGAGGATGCCTTCAGAGAGATCTGAATTCCCGTTTAACTTGAAAGGCAGTTTGATGCCTGTGCTTCTGGGGCAATCCCATTTGAAGTGGTTTAGAAACAGCTTCTAGAACTTTTGCCTCTCTGTCCTGTGCGCTGGGCTCTGGAGGCCAGGTCACTTATAAAAGAAGATGGAAGCTGGGAGAGTGGTGGTTTGCTGGCGTCGTGAATCTTTAGGTGGCAGAGAGACAGCATTCAACACTCTGAAGTGTTGTGTAGCCTGAAACCTATTCACAGGAGAATGCTACTTTCAATATACGTCTGGAATGGGGAAAACCCCTGCTTCTGCAGATGATGATATTTTTCTTTTTTTAAGAATTCAACCTAACTGTTTAGAAATGATGAATTATTGTAACCCGTGAGTGCTGGGAAGTCTCGTCTATTCACAGTAGTATTTCAAGTGATTTAAAGTTGTTTGCTTTTACCATGCCATGAAATGTCATTGATTATTTCCAGCTGTCTTCCACAAATGTCTCACTTGTGATGGATTTTTGCATGGGAACAGGCTGCCAGGGTTTAGTTTTGATACCAAAGCCCCATTTTGTTTTGTTTATAATATCATTTTGCTTTCAGAACGTATTGCTGGCTTTTCATGGAGTTGGTAGATGTGCTAGCAACTCGCCTGGGCAGAGTTACTGGACCTCCTTTGCACCTTCTGAACCCCCCTTGAGAAGGGGTCAAGGGTGGCATATCTGCAGCTATCCCACCTCTCTGCCCAGCGTGAGACCTTCCCCTCACATTGGCTGTGCCTGGTCACTGCTTCCCAGTGCTGCCTCTTGGCTGAGGGTAGCGGTCCTCCAGCTACGTGGTTCACAGCACCACTTCCTAACTTGCTTTAGGCCAAATCAAGTGGATTATCTTAAGACAGGAATTAGACTGCCAAAGATAATCCTGCTGGCTTTTGGGTTTGCCTTTTCCTTTCCTGAAGGGAATGAGGGTGGACCATGAGAGGCTGCTGGACCAGCCACATCTGAAGGGAGCTGGGCTGTTGGTGTAAGGGCAGGCAGATGGAGATCTCCTCACCAGCACTGCTGCAGCTGAGGGTGGGGATGGATAGTCACCATGGCTCACTAGCAGCCTAATGAAGTTGTTACTGAAGGAGAACATCTTTCTTCCTGCGCTGCTGAGGCTTGCCCAGTGGCTCTACCACCTCTGATGAGGCTTAGTTTTTACTTTATTAAATTCTCATAAGCAGAACACTTATATTTGGTAGCATGTCATGTTCTCCTTTCCAAACTAGTCTGCCTCATGCATGGAGCTTTGTCATATATATATAATCAGTATCACATACTGCCTGGTGATCTTGAGGGACTGGGTATGATTAGTGCATAAAACTTGGATGGCCGCTTGGAAAGAGTATAAACTGATACTGTGCAGAGCAGATTTATTTGGGGATTACTCCTCAGTTCCGAACTGGTAAATAGGGTAAATGGATCCGCTCAGTAAGGGGAACGACTCTGAAGCATTAGTTTGCTTTTAGAGCAAAACCAAACAGACAATCAGCTTTCTGACATGCAGTCTGGTTCCTGGCATGGCTGCTTGCATATCCAGAAGGATACGTTCTGTGGAAAGCATTTGTAATCATTTGTGGGCTTTTCTGAACTGCAGACATCAGTGGCAGGAGTGCATGGTAGGCAATGGCTCTATAAAAATGGAGATTTCTGCACTCAAAGTGTTGCCATAGTTCGCTATATCCTGGGGTGCTGGAAGTGTCTGAATACTAAGGATGTGTAAAAGAGCAAGAATATGCAATAATGTCTCTTCAGACTGGGCAAACAGGTTAACTTGAGGGCACCGCTGTTATTCCTACTTTGAAATAGAATTAACTTAGATGCTCATAATCAAACAAGAAACTCACCTGTGTGTATTTACATTTACTATAATCTCTCCTTCTGTCAAGAGTGAAAAGTACCTCAGCGCTTTGATGTAGATTAGACAGTTGCATGTATTTCATTCTGATTCTTGGTTACACGTCTCTGGTTTGTGGTTGCTTGGCTCTGAGGCTGTGACTAGCACTGCGTGGCATGTTTTGGCACTGTGGTACTGTTAACACACAAGTCAGGTTCCACATGCTGCCGTGATTGTGGTCTGGTTTTGCACAGGGAAAAACCCACTAAAAGAGGCAGGGAAGCATCCAGGCAAGCATGTGTGTGTATTTCAAACAACAGAGTCTCCACTGGGTTTAAAAGGAAATGTTTCCATTGCTTTTTAAGCCTGCTTTCCTAAAACTCCTTTAAAGAGCCAAAATAACATCTGCCATCAGGAACACCCTTCACTTTGGGCCCTTCCCTGGGAGTGCCCAGCAAATGGCATTCCCTAAGTCCCAAGGATAGGCATAGAGCGAGGGGTTCGTAGCAGGACCGGGCAGAAGCAGAGCCCAGGGTTTGGGTAGTGATGCTCTGAAAGGCTTCGAGCTGCTTTTCGATGCATTCTTTCCTGATGGGGAAATGAAGGAAAATAAAAATTCATTAATTCATTACAATAAAACAAAGTTAAAGAAAGCTGCAAATCACATCCTGTTCTCATCCGCATTCAGCATGGACCTGAAGCTGCAGAGTGAGTGTCATCCATCTGACCCACCTCCCCTCCCCTCCTATTGACACTGATATTAGAACTATGGGAAAACTCAGACTGCTGGCAAAAGGGGTGGAAAATCAAATGTTTAATGTTTTGCTTGAACATTTTGTGGTTTCTCCTGAAATTCTTTGTCTGAAACAAAGGATGTTCTTTGTTCTTCTCTTGGAGGGGGCTTTTTAGTTGGAAAAATACGCAGTGTCATTGTGGATTGCAGAAGGTCTCTACAAAATCTTCTTTTTCTCAACCTGGAAAGGAGGACGGTTGCAAATGGCAAAGCCTGGCCTGTTCTGAGGGTGAAAAATGGTTTGTTGGCAGATTCTTGCCCGTGCACTCAGAATCAAAATGTTAGTGATTTGGAAAAATCTTGAAATAGAGTAATTTCACATGACCCCCTCTTGGAAGCGTTGGAGTTTTGCATTCTTTGCTCCAGCACAGTTCCCACTGAAGAAATACTTCAAAAACAAGATTATAGAGTCTTTTAAAAGAGTCATTCTTTGCTGGGTGGGTACAGCACTAAGTTGTGTTTATGTATCTTAATCTTACCCTGATTTATAAGATCAAAACCAAGCATTCATGGGGTTTGTCTGGAGCAGATATGAACCGAGCAGTCTGTGCCCTGCTGAGCGCACAGGCTCAAGCTCTCCCAGCTGGGTGTTGGGCTGCTGTAGCCATGTGCTGCCCTCATTCCCAGCATCCCAGCCAGAGGTACCAGTCCCCTGGCTCTCCTCACTGCTCAGAGGCCTGAGGAGTAGTGATGGGCACAGGGGATGGGCTGAAGGCACTTGTTGGTTACCTTTGCAGCTGGGAAAGGGAGGGGTTTTGCAGCCTGGGGTGCAGGGATTAAAAGGAATAGCCCTGGGAATAAGCAAGGAGGGTGGTGGTGGTGCACCCAGGCTCGGGATGCTTACTGGCCAGTAAAGGGCACCTGAGCTCTAAGGGACTGTCTGAAGCAGGAAAAATTGGTGACTTTGTGATGTTCTTGGTGGAAGGACCTTCTGGTCCTGTGTGTGCCTTCTGCCTGTCAGCCAGACTGGCTCTCGCTGTGATGCTAGCTTGTGCTGTTAAGTGGCTGCTGGTTGTCACAAAAGTGTTCCTTTGTCATCTCAGAATTACTGAGACACAGAGCTGGCTGTTCATTAACTGCCCTAGAGGGAAATAAGATCTGATTAATCATCATTTCAGCAAATTATAGCCTGTTCTGCATGGGGGTTATGAAAGCAAGCAGTGAAGAGCTGCTTCCTCCAGCTAGCTGTGACCTGCCCTTGCTGTGCAGCCCCACCACCTAACCCAGACCTGCCGGGCTTGAGGTGCACCAGCATCACTGTCAGGAGGCAGGATGGGGAGCATAGAGTCCAGTTGAGTGGGGTGAGGACCACAGAGCAGTGCCCAGGGCACAGTGGAGATGATGCTTGTGCCTGGCAGAGGTACAAGTTGTGATAGAAACACAGCCAGCCAGCGAGAGAGATGTCTGTTGGCCGCAATTCCTAACCTTTGAGATCACTTCACTTCCTTTTTGTTACTTTTTTCTAAGCAGTTGCTGATCAAGTTCACGTTTCCAGGCTGAGATCTTGAATTCATCATTGAAGAATGCGTATTTTTCTCTGACAATGTCTTACAGAGTACATTATGTCAGGTTCTGCATGCTGTTTTCAAACATAGCTGGTCTTAGTACATTATGCGACAGGGAAGCTGCAACTGGCACCTTTGCATTAAAGTAAAGGCTAGGGTTTGAAGAAAGGAAACCTCTGTAGATGCCTCATGCAGTTATTAGGAATCCCACACAAATGTTTGCAGGTGTTACTCACAAGGCTAACAATGTAAAAAGCAGGTTCCTTGCATGCAGTTGCTTTGCTTTCTTCCGGCCAAGAGTTAAAATTCCACCCAGCTTTTTCATTTTCTGCCATCTCTGTGCCTTACATGCTTGCTTTTCCAAGATCCTTGCTCCCTTTTAATCTCTTTTATGGGCCTTTTCTCAGCTGTTTCACAGCAGCTACAGCTGCTCCCCACATCTGCCTGGGGCTGGCAGAATAGGAGAAACCTCCCCTTTCTTTGTTAAGTGGGGTCCTTCGGCCTCCCTCTGTAACTTGATTTAGCAGCGTTTGAGACATCGACCATGTTTGTGTTGGGATTTAATGGAACTGGCTTTCAAGAAACCAAGGGAATTAGAGTTTGCACTTCACAGTGTTCAAGACCTAAACATCAAGGAAAAGCCCACACCAGACTGGTGCTAGTTGTCAGTCACCTGGGTTTGGTGCACTGCACTTAGGACCTGGTTAGGCTGTGGTTGGGGCTAGATGAGCAGGAGTGACAGCAATTGTGTGTTTCACAACTGCTTTAACTCTTCCCTGTGCAGAACTGGGGAACAAGTTCTGTTCTATTCTATGACTGTAAGAGGCTGTCATGGTTTAAGCCCAGCCAGCAACCCAGAACCAGCGTTGTTCCCAGGCTGGAAGTCAAAAANTAGATGAGCAGGAGTGACAGCAATTGAGGGCTACTCCACCTTTCTTCTCTATGCCTCTTCTGTGCCTGTGTGTTTCACAACTGCTTTAACTCTTCCCTGTGCAGAACTGGGGAACAAGTTCTGTTCTATTCTATGACTGTAAGAGGCTGTCATGGTTTAAGCCCAGCCAGCAACCCAGAACCAGCGTTGTTCCCAGGCTGGAAGTCAAAAATGCAGCACTGCACCAGAGGCGTTTCCTTCTTCTTTGGAGTGTACTCTACTCATCATTAACCACGATGATGATCACAAGTACAAACCAGAAGTAGATCAATGAGAATAGAAAGTTTAGAGGCACCTTTTCACTTCTTTTTTTTTTTTTGTAGGAGAAATGTTTGTTCTGTTGGCAGCAAACAGATTGTTTCTGTTAGCTGATAGCAGCACTGGGGAGAAGTGGATGGGAGTCTTGCAGCTCGACCCATGTAGCATCTTCACTGCCAAAGATCCCAAACCAGCTGCCCAGGCTTTGCTGGGTCTTGAGGCACCTCACTGAGCCTCACCAGAGCTATCTCAGTGGAGGCCCTTGGCATCAGCCATAGGGGTGGCGGTGGCCCCAGCATGGGTGTGATGGCCCTGAGCAAGGAGGGCTGGCCCCATTCAGTGTGTGGGCTACCGTCCCCTCTGCACTGGGCACCCGAGGAAGAGGAGACAAATTCCTCCTTGGCCCAGTGACCCCCATCCCAGGGTTTGGTAGGTGGGAACAAGCTCCTTAAGGGCCCCATTTGTGTGGAGCAGGCAGCCCCAGTGCTGCCCTGGCCCTACCTGGGTCAGGCAGCCATAGGGAGGGCTTTGAAATGTGAAGCAGCTTCTTTAGGCACTGGGGAGGGGGGTAAAAAGAGACTTAACCATATCATAGGCACATGGTACTTCCCTGCTCAGATTACACTACAAAATCTGGGCAGTTCCTAAGATAGAGCTGGAAAAGGGGATTTGGGAGTGTGAGCAGCACTTGGAGCAGAGCACAGCTGAAATGGCTGGGAACAAAAGGTGATAGGAAACCTCCCTGCATCCGCATTGCTGCGCACCCACAGGTCAGCAGAAAGCCTTCCTAACTGGCCGTTTGTTGCAGATTTACTGGGAGAAGTGTAAAAGAACTTTGTTTGAGTGCTGGCTTTGCTGTGTGCCTGTGTCCTGCTAGCTGCAAAGATTCTCTCTGGCTGTGTTTCTCTGCTTCTGTACTTTGTGTTCCAGATTTCCTTTCTAACTTTTCATCCAAAGCTCTTGCTAAGTTTCTTCCATTTAATAAAGTTTAAAGACTCAAGTAGATCCGTGTGGGTTTGCTTTGTTAGCGCTGCGAAAGCTGTGTCTGCTTCTGGACAAAGCTTTTTGCAGCCAGGGTTTTTGTCTCTTCTGCAAGGCGCTCCGTAAGCAGCACATGTTTGTGCCATTAGTTAGATCTTCACGGGCTTTTCTCTTCCTCTTCTCCTCAGAAATGCTTCTTACAAAAGCAATTATTTTTAACGCCGCTTCTGGCCTTTTGAGTGGGGTTTTGGGGCGTTTTACCTCACGTACGGCAGCGAAAGTAAGGTTTGTTGTTGTTAATGGAAGTCAAGAAGTAGCAATGATTCACTGTGACAGGCTGAATGTGAGCCATATGAGCCGCACTGCACGAGCATAAAGGATGATTGTGCTGCAAAATATCTCTAAGTGATTTAGATTTTGACGCGCTTACCACTTCTCAAGTTGCATTTCCCCCTTCCCTCCGCTCCTGCCCTTCCCCCACCAGCCAGGATCTGATGTGATGGAAAAAATATATGCATTGTCCCTGGGAATAGTAATGGTTGTGCTGGAAGTGCTTCGCTGCTGCAAGTCTTACTGTAGCAATGAGCGAGCCTCACCAAGAGATGATAATAACTCTGTGCTTACACACATAGTGTTAAATAAGGACTCGTGTGCTGCAAGAACTCGATTCTTAGACGCTGATTCTCCTCACCGAGCGTCACCTGCTTCTGCGTGTCGGTGCTGAGCAGACCCCTAAACAGCGGTGCTGTGGTTGCAGGGGTGCGGGCGCTCGGCTCGGCTCGGCTCAGCTCCTGCCGCGTGTGACAGGGGCTGTCCCCAGGCAGCCCGGAGCCCCGGCACGGTGCCGTTTCGTTCCAATGCAGCGCCATGGAGCTCTCCTGTGCCTGGTTTAGCCTTTTTGTTGTAAGCTTTCTTTTTCTACATCCGTGGTTGCTCTTTATGAATGGCAAATGAAGGCTGTTTGAATGGTGACTCCAGTGATACATACTCAGAGCAGGATTTTATGTCCAGCCTTTTTATTCATTAAACATCTGCATGTCTTAGCGCTTGGATGTAGAAAGGAATAGCAAATGGCAGCTCATTTCTGGCTGAAGTTTCTTCCCAGTAAGTGAAAAGCAGGGTGGGGAGCTCTTTCTGTGTGTGATATATTAGTGTAGTGTTATAAAATAAGATGTGTTTTAATGGCTCTTGATTCTGCTCTCTTAGGAAGTGTATGATGCACATACAACAGACACATACCAGGGTAAATGAGAGCAAAATTTGGTTTCTCAGTGAGGCTGTTCTAATCCATTGGCACAGTCCAAGCCTTCCCCTGAAGTTATTAGAAAGGACCCTGCTGACACTGATGGAAGTGGGGGTAAAGCCAGGCATTAAGATGGTCTAGATTGCCATATGCCTTTGCTGTCTAATATTGAATGTGAGGTTTTTAAAGCAGCGAACCAAAAATAAGACAGCGGATACTATTTTTAAGGCAAAACCCCAGCAAAATGTCTGTCATCAGGTTCCAAACGATTCCTTCCTTCACTTTAACTATGAGCTATCCATTGTATGGTCTTAATTTATGGAACGTTAAACAGTTTCTGGCATTACTGTGCCCCTGCAGGAAGAACAGATGGTACTTTTGAATGAGTTTTGCAATGGGATAAAATGTTCCAGGTCTTCAATAGATCATATCCATCTGTAAGAAAGGAATAGCATTTGTGTAAAATAAACAGGGTAGAGTCAAACTTGAAATTCTCTACTGAAGGAAAACCAGTCTCTGTAGGCTAAGGTGTCAGTGTGTGTTGGAAGGTAATGTGGAAAACTATAGCTTACCTTTATTTAAATGAACACTTACTTTGGTTAAACATTCCCAATGGGCAATCTTATATACTAGGGCTTGGAAGGCAGCACTCAGTATATAACCTGATCGATATATACTGACAGTAGTCTGTGTGTAACAGAAGGATGTTACATTTACAGTCAGATAGATTGGCTATGGCTTCATCATGTCTGCATGCAATAAAGGTGGGTCTTGTTGGATTTATAGAGCTTTGGCTCTCTGAGAATAGTGTGGAAGCAATGAACACCCAGTTCCTGACAGTCCTCCTCATGTATATGTATAATGTAGCCAGCCCTGCAGAACTGAGTTGAACATCTCCATTGCGATGCATATCTCGCACTCTCCATGAAAGTTAAGGTCAAGCAGAGGATTGGCAGCACAGTGAGAAGTTGCTCCGCTTCCCTTCTCCATTCGTCTAAATGACCAGGAACTGTTAGGATGATGGAACCCACGCTTTTCAGAGCTCTTCTGGGATTCTTCCAGTTGGGCTCTTGGGAAATGATTGCTTTCTCTTCACTGGCCTCTGCACTTCTGAGGTCAGCGTTTGCTGAAGGAACATCCCCTTCAGTTCATCTGTCTGTCTTACAATTTCATACATCTTTTTCCTAGTCCCTGTAGAGTTTTCCCTTGCAAATTGAAAAATCACAGGCTCTTCTGCTGCATCTACCTGAAGATTAGGTGATAGTCATGTAAGGTTCCCATACTGTGCATGAAGACAAGCTCACACCTAGGGGGGCAAAACCAGAGTATCAGTGATACTATTAGGACGGCATAAACAGAGCATCAGTGATATTAGTTGCCTTCTGAAGTTTTAACCCACCTTTCCACTGACTGTATAGGAAGCTTCAGCAGTGAAGTAACTTCTAGAAAACTGAAGCTAAACTGAACATGTGATCTTTGCAGAATTCAGGTCATGGTCCCCTTCCTTTGTTCTATTCTTGTTCTTTGTACTTTGAACACCCAAGGTCACGGCATCGGCAACCTGCTTTTAGAAATGATTCTGCAAAGTTGTAGTACCTTTATAGTATCGCAAATGCAGTGAGACTGTTCCCTCTTCCAGAATGAGGAATGAGGTGGGAAGGCCTGGCTGGGCTGCCAGAGTGTGTAACATCACCGTGGGGTGAGGCAAGGTCGTGCCTCAGGAAGCCTCTCTGCAGGTGCTCTTTCTGCTGGATGGAGCCTGTGCTCGTGGAAGCACTAAGGGAGGAATCTGAGAGGAGCTGGAAAGCTGGGGTACCTCTCATTCAGCTTGCTTTACTTGCCATCGTGTTTGGGTTTATTGGGGTGTGGGGGCTGCTTTTTAAGTACCAAGTGTTCTGTCATTTTGGGGAGATGTTATTCTATCTTTTCCAGATTAGTAACTTAGTCTTCTTAATTTTTCTTGTCAGTCATGTGCTGGACTGTGCATAAGCAGCATGGAAGGGGGGAGTATGAGCTCTTTCTTCTGTTGTATTAATGATTTCTTTCCCCTTGCGTAAGTCACCTTTACAGTTGTAAGATTTCTTCAGGTGGAAAATAAACCAGCTTCTTCCCTTTCCAGGGAAAGATTAACCAAAACATACATACATACATACATAAATGCATCAAGACTAAACCAATTGTGTGCACTAGTCAGTGCCACCTTAGTGGAGTATTGTTCATTGCAATGACAATCAGATTCCATTTATAGTTTGGTTAATGTGTTCTACAAAAACAAGATGTTGTGAATGGAAAAGAAGCATTCTTGTTTAAATTCTATGCACCTCTATAGGCTAACATAGAACTTTTCAATCAGCACGTTATATTAGTGTGACTATGTGCAGCTACATACTTGATGCAAAAATAGTGCTCTCATCAGTTGATTGTGCTGGGTTCTCTCTCCAGCACTGACAGAATACCTGGGTGTAGTCTAACACAAAAAGCCATGTTTACACCAGTGTGTTCATTTCCCCAAACGCTCTACGAGAACACAGGGGTAGCTTACTGTTCAGTGTGAAAGGAGCTGCCTTTTCCTCACAAAGGTTGGAGAAGTCTGGTTGATTTCTTCAGTGATGACACCTCTTCTGTTCTGGGTAGCAGTTAAACTTGGGAGTTGTTAGATACCGTAAAACCACTGTATCTTCCCTGTCAGCGTAAAGCCAAATTCTGCAGTGTCAGTGTTTCTGGATTGCTGAGATTTCTAATGTAGGTGTTCTGCCTTTAGTTGCAGGTTTCCGTGGATTTACTTGTGTCTGTTGATGATCAGTAACTTGACCTCACTTGGAGCATTGTGTGCAGTTCTGGTGTCCTCAACATCAAGAGGACACGGAGCTGTTGGAACAAGTCCAGAGGAGGCCACGAGGATGATCAGGGGACTGGAGCATCTCCCATATGAAGACAGGCTGGGAAAGTTGGGGCTGTTCAGCCTGGGGAAGAGAAGGCTGCGTGGAGACCTCAGAGCAGCCTTCCAGTATCTGAAGGGGGCCTATAGGGATGCTGGGGAGGGGCTCTTCATCAGGGACTGCAGTGACAGGACAAGGGGTAACGGGTTCAAACT
>NDXB01010451.1:23531-38202 GCA_002631895.1 Agapornis roseicollis
CTATAGGGATGCTGGGGAGGGGCTCTTCATTAGGGACTGCAGTGACAGGACAAGGGGGAACGGGTTCAAACTGAAACAGGGGAGGTTTAGATTGGATCTAAGGAAGAAATTCTTTGCTGTGAGGGTGCTGAGGCACTGGAATGGGTTGGCCAGGGAGGTTGTGAGTGCTCCATCCCTGGCAGTGTTCAAGGCCAGGTTGGATGAAGCCTTGGGTGCCATGGTTTAGTGTGAGGTGTCCCTGCCTATGGCAGGGAGGTTGGAACTGGATGATCTGAAGGTCCTTTCCAACCCTGACTATTCTATGATTCTAAAATATTCAGGAGTATGGGTTGCCTATTTACACAGCAGATCATGGTAGCTTCCTGTGGTAACAGAAAATGTCATGTATAACTTACAAAGTAAACCAGATTTGCTCTTCTAATAATTGTTCTGGTTTGTAGGGTAAATATGGTGCAAAACCACAAACCATTAGAGCACAAGATCTAAATTTGTGTATCTGAGGGAAGAAGTTGGCTGAATGGTTTTAAACATGCAGCAAACTGCATTGGCGATCTCTGAGTATGTCAGCTTGAGATTCTCTCCGGTATACAGGAAAAAAACAGTGCTCCTATCTCCAGGGAACCATCCTCCACATTAAGGTTACAACTTGGACAATTTGGACCCAGTCCAAAGCTACTGAGATCAATGGAAAGAGTTAGGATCTGGAGTTCCACATGTGCAGCAGACAAATGGATTGTGTGCCTCCCTTGGAGAGCAAAAACATGCCAGGGGAGTACAAGAAATGTGTTTATTTACAAGTTTCTGTATCTGTTTATGTTGGAACCTTTCAGCAAGAATTAATACTAGATAGTTTGTTTTTGTGCGTTTCAAAGTACCAGTCAGAGCTTCCATTTTATAACAGCCTCTAAAGAGCTTTAAATCTATTTCAGGTTGGTTATAAATACATTTACTGCCCAGAAGAGAACAGGTCTTGTCACCGAAGAAACAAACCAGGCTTTCTCCAGCATGCAGTTATGATGATCTCAAAGGTCTTTTCCAATCTAGCTGATTCTGATGCATCCTCTGAAACACTTCTCTAGATTTTAATCTTTGATAAAGGAAGGAGTATTACTGGCCTTGACATCTCTTGAAGGATAAATAGGGCTCAACGCACCATCCATCCACATCCTCTCTAGCAGAGAACTGATCCTGTCTATCTAGACATCTTCCTGGTCAGCATCATGTTTAGTTTATAGAATTGTGTAGCACAGCAGATACAATAACAGATCCCAGCAGTGTGTGTGTATGTGGGTGCATGGGATCCCAACCTGCTTGTCCCATCACCTCAAGGACTCGCTGGTTGCTGAGGAGCAAAACCTTCTTCAGCCTTGTGCCCAGCTAATGGAGTGCCAGGTAGTTTGCTTTCCAGACACAGGAGCTCCCAGCTTCTCTTACACAGCTCTTTACAGTCTCTGAGGATCAGTGAAGAACAACCACAGGGTGGAAGACGGGAGGTATTGCAAGTGTAGCTTCTTAGTAACATCTGGCATTATTGTTGTCTCTGAACGATAGGCTCTCAGATGGAATAGCAGAGCAGCAGCTTGCTGCATGTTGGTATCCAACACACCAAATTAATTCCATTATCTTTTATGGAGAGTTGGTGCAGGACCAGTTTTGATTGATGGATTGCATCTGCGGGTGCTGACTGATGAGCAGTGTGGTAGATGTAGCTCCTTTTACAGGGATTTACTTCCATTCATCAGGAAAAATTGCAGGTTGCTTTCCAGCAAGGTTTTTTTTCCTATTACAACTTTTCAAAGTGCTCAACAAATGGCAGGCTTTGATTTCCATTTGTTTAATGCCTGTGGTAATTAACAGTTCTGGGAGAACATTGTCACCAAATGGTCTAGTTTTTCCCCCATTAAAGTAATGTAACTTTTGCTTTAGCTAAGGAATTTAATTGGTGTCTAGAATAACCCTGCTACGAGAGCTCTTTCCTCGCCATACGAGAGGAGACTGTTCCTGAGGAACGACACTGCTGCTTTTTCTGGGCTTCCTTAATTTATAATTGGCAATGTGCCTCATGGCACATCCCATCCACTTCCTCAGACACTCTTCTGTCTGCAGCCCACTGTCTGCTGGTGGGGTGGAGAGAGGGCATGGATGGGAGTGCTGAGATAAATATGGGTTCCTTGTCTTCCCCCTAGAGAGTGTCTGGGCAGGTACTCAGTCAGATTAGCTAGCTGAACACCTTTCGGGGCAGTATTACACAGCTGGATCTTTCCCCCAGCCTGTCTTCATGGAGTTGATTTCTAAACTTTTATCTCCTTCATAGCTTGTAGAAAGCCATAGGATTGGGGAATCAAGAGATGGGGTTGAGCAGCAGGAAAGCAAAGGAGCAGAGTATTCAGTGATACTGGTACTAGTTTCGGTAGGGCCATGCATTTCGTCCTGTGTTCATGTTTCTTGTGTGAAGGTTCAGGCAGTATTGCTCCTGCCCAACCTGTCCTGCAGCGAAGCTTCCAGGTCTTGGTTCCTTAAAGGCAGTAGTGGTCAAGACAGTTGTTCCTTCTTACACTGTTTATTCCTGCTCCTTCCTTCTAACGGGAAGGCTCTCTGTGCAGATCAGGGCACAGCAAACTCTCAGGATCACTGTCAAGGGCAGAACTAGCAAATGTGGGGGTGATTCCAGCAGTACTCATGTGCTCGGGGCTCCCCAGGGGGCTGGCAATGCCGTAAATGAACAATTACGGAGCACACACTGCAATGAAGAAGATGCCACCCTTGTGACAGAGATGTTTCCTCCAAGTGTAAAGTGGAGGTGAGGACGACAGCAATGATACTTCAAAACCTGAAAAGGATCACAAGCTACGGCATGCTTGTGGTGGCTACATTTGAGCTAGCAGTTTGTAAGAGGTTAAGGAGTCTTCCTTCTCCAGTGGCATTCCTATGCCCCCAGCCTTCACCCTGAAGACCAGGGCAGAGACTGCCTCTGTGCATGGAGCAGAGGCAGCGATGGCCTGGTGTGCTGCGCGTCAGTGTTACTTGTGAAGAGGTATAGGGCAGGCAGGACGGCGGGCATGCACTTCACCACTCTCACGCAGGGCTCAGCTAGGTGCGTTCTGCAGCTGTGACAGCCCTACGTGTATTTGCTCAGCTGTGGAGCAGAGCGTGGCTGATGAAAGGAGCTGGTTTGTTGCTACAGTTGGTTGCTTGGAGCACGTTTGCTCTCTTGGGGGACAGATAGGGATCCCATTGAGTCACAAAGAAAAGGGTTTGTGAAAAATTGTCCTGCCTTTTGAGGACGAGATGTCAAGATTCCCAGTCTGCTCTTAGGGAAATCCTAATTGTAGGCAGCAACTCTGTGTTGTGGATCACCGGACGTATGTTGATCAAGTGCTGCATGGGAGCCCTGGAGAAACTGTGAGGCAGACTGGTAAGAGACCATAGAGTTCTCAGTGTATAATACGTGGTGTTTTCACCTCATCAGCAGGTTGGATTTCACTATTCATCATGACAATGACAAGGCAAGGACACGTTTACTAAAGGATTATTTCCTACAAACTGCCTGTATTGGCGTTTTGTTTGCGCTCTCATTTGGAATTAATTGGAAGGATGAAGCAAACCCCTCAAGTTGCTCTGGAGCATCTCAAATCGCAGTCTTCAGTTCTGAGTTGAAGCTGAGGCAACAGAGGAGCCGCTGCTCCTCTCTGAGTAGCTTTGCCTCACAGGTAGGCTGGCGAAAGCTGCTGCAGCTCCCTTCAGCCTCCTCTCAATGCAAGCAGTTGTTCATTACGTGCAGCCTGGCACGTGGCAGTGCACAGGGCAGGAAAGGCCATTTGCGAAGCAGTCAGCAAACCGTGGCCTTTCATTTGCCTCAGTTGTGTTTCAGGTGGAGCGGGAATGTCCATTTTCAGCTGTTCCAAAAGGGCTGTCTGTGATAGGCAGGTAGTGCCCAGACGCGCTTCTCTGTAGTGCCAGGTGCTCCAATGTGTTTCCCAACAAAAGGAGATCATCTGTATTGGGCACTGCTTAGGGCAGTGGGGCTCAGAGTGCTGGCCGGGTTGGCGTATAATGGAAGACCGGATTAAGAAAACAAACCCAAAGCTTAAATCTGTTGCTTACAGAAAGTTCCAAGAGGCATCATAATCATGTCAGTGAGGAAAGAAGAAGTGAGGAGAGGGAATTGCAGAGGGTGGAAATGGGATGCTCAGGTTTTGCATGGCATTGTCCTTGTGTTTGCAGGTGGTTTTCTCCTTTGCAAGAGTCAGCAGCAGCCCTGCAGGAATGTGAGCTCTGTAAAATGCTGGATGGAGCAGAGAATTGGAGTATCCTGGAAGAAGATAGGGAAAGAAAGGAGAAGAGAGAGAAATGTAATCCAGGGCCTTGAAAGGATGCTTTTTGAGGAGCTAGTTGCGAGTCTGTACAGGGTTATGTTCTGCTTGAGTTACAGTTTCTCATCAAGAGGTATCTACGTGCTGGGGAGCACTGTGGAAACGGATTTGTCCCTGAGTGGGAAGTGAGGAGTTCAGCTCTTTCAGTAAATGGGAACAGATCGCTCATCACAGCAGCCACCAGTGTTCCCACTGACAGTGTTCACCTGAGCTGGGGCCATCACTGGAGCTGTGCTGCCACGTCTCCCGAGGCTGTGTCCAGGCATGTATGACTGCTTGAGGTGCTGAGGGGCATGCTCTGCCTGCTGACAGAGGTGCTCTCTGTGCAAACTGGTTCCTAACCTGGGAGCTTTGACAAGCTTTTGTTGGCCGTGCCTTGGGAAATGTTTCTGAGGGGCTGTTGCTGTGCTTTAATCGCTGCCCGGGTTCTTTTGGCTGTCGTGGAAATAGCGGGATGATTTAGTTGTGTTTTTGAGGTGCATGTATAGTCCCCTGAAACCTGGTGGTGTAAAAACCCGCATGTACCCATAAGGAGTACGCATATTTTCACTGAAGAGCAGAGCTGCTTCTGGGAAAGGGAGGTCTTACCAGAGCTGCTCTTGGGAAGCTCTGTGAGTTTTGATCCCATGCTGCTTGCTCTGTGTTTGTCCCACTTTCAGGTTCCCTGAGTCCTCTGGACTTCCAAATGTCCCTTTTTTAAATCTTTCCCATGAAAAGGCGGTTAACTGTAACTGATGGTTTATTGAAAACCAGGCTGAGGAAAACCGCCTGCGAAAGCAATGACTCCTGAAAACAGGCTGATATAGCCAACAGCTGGAGCGTTGACAGCACTGAAGTGACTAAGCATCTTGTGCTTTCCATCTGATAAGCAAAACCAGCTCGTTCAGGTTTGCTTTATGCTGGTGTTCATCCTACAGCTCTCCTTTCTCTCCCCACCTCTGGTGCCCAGAGTGCAGAGGCTGGCTCCAGCTCGTCCAGATTCCGTTCCTCAGCAGGCAGGCATGCGGGGCTGTGCGCGCTGGATGCTGGCTAAGGGCAGTGGAGGAAACCCTGCTGCACTGCTCATTGCTCCGTGTAGCGAGCAGCGCTGGCGGTACCTCCGCTGGCGCAGCCATCCAGCCCTTCCAGCGCTCCATGAGATCACCAGGTTCCGGATTGGGAGGGTGTGAAAGGAAGAGCTAATCCATGCCTGGCACAGGGGTGACCAGGCTCGGGGGTTTTGCTGCTTTTCATACAGGGAAGTTCTCTCACAAGTTCCCATTTTTCTCTTGCATTTGAAAGGGATTGTTTTTAAATGGATATTTCCTTCCGTCCCCTCCCTCCTTCCTCCCTTAGTCTAAACTATGACCGCAGCCATTCAGGAGCTGCTGGCAACTCAGCAGACAGACTGCTGGCTGCAGACAAGTGCTCAAATGCACAGGCTGGTGAAACACATTCGCCTGGGTGTTCAGTGTGGGTGTGCACGTGTGCCTCAGACAGCTCCTGGGCTTTTTGCAATGCCCTCACCAACGTGATGGAGAAGAGATGCGACACCATAGAGCTGGGCTGTGTTTGGTGCCTGAGCCTGGAGCCCGGGAGAACCATTTACAGCATCGCTGTGGGCTGATGAGCCTACTTTGTGCGCAGGTGGTGATTGCACTAGTGCATTTGCTTTCCCACAGCTCAGAGAGCAGCCAGGCTGGTTCTCTGTATGCATGAACCTGCATGTGGATTAATGGACAACCAAAGTGGCAAACCCCATGGTTGCGCCCCAGCAAGGAGCATGCTCCCAGGACATGGCGCAGGAGGGATTGTGTGTGTCTGCCACCTTCTGCCGTCACAGCAGGCTGGCATCTGGCCCTGCGCGTTGCTCAACAGGGGATGATGTGTATCAAACCAGCATTTCTATTTTCCCATCCTTAAAAAGGGCAGTTTAGTGAGGAATTGAGAAGTGGGGAAACAACCGTTCTGCCTAAACCTGTTTGCAGGGCTCTACAGCCATTTAAATGGCAGGTACATCTGCAAAGCTGGAGGTCAGTGGGTGCTCATGCAGATGGGGCCCCTGCAACAGGCTGAATTGTTCTCTTTATTGCTTTTTGCTTATAAATGGCTGCCTCGCTTTATGCAGTGAACATGTGAAAGAATGCTCTTGATCCTGCAGCATCTCTTCCGCACATGCACACGTTCTGCTGTTGTTCTGCTGTCTCTGAAGCGACCTTCACGCAGAAAGATGGTGTTTGTGTGAAGTCTTTGAAGGAAAGTGCCTCCTGTCACCTCTGCTTACCTAAAATAAGCTTTTTGGTTCAGCACTGAAATGAAGCCATCTGGTAAAAGAATCTCCTACTAAAACACTCTCTTAATTTAAAGAAGTTGCACGTTTAAAATGTCTAGATCTTCTGTGGGAACATACTGGTTTCATCAACGTTTTCAAGCAATGCAGCTGAACTGGTTTAATCAAGTCAACATTCTTCCTTTTGACTTTGTTATGGCTTTGATTGAAGTAAATCACTCTGAGTATATTGTTTTGCAAACCCATCAGAATTTATAACTTTCTGGCCCTAGATTGAATTGAAGTAAGCAGTTTGAAATTGTGTTCTGTCCCCCTGCCAGGGGCCAGGAGTATGATGGTTTTCAGGCAGTGCTAGCTACAATTTGGTGGTTGCTGTTAGCCCTCAATGTTCTGTCACACAGATAATGGTTACATCTGCAGTGTAAAGCATTCTCATTTCCTTTTCTATGAATATGTGTGCCTATATTTCATGTTCATATGGACTCTTACTTCTTCAAGCTGGTTTTCCATGCGGTCTCTTTGCTCTGCCTGTCCTAGGAATCATTGTTAATGAAGGAATTGAGGAAGAAGCAACTCCTTGGTGTTCTGATCATCCTCTGTTTACTGCTGGTTTACCTCACAGGTTTACTTCTGTTGACTTTGAGGGACTTAGTCCCGGTTCAGAGCGCTGGTCCTCCTGTGCTTGCTCAGGACACACACTGGGCACAGGACTGGCAACAGGTAAATCAATAGTGGCCCAGTACAGCCCTGCTAATGCCAAAGGGGTTAGTCCTTGAACCATAGGAGAGCAAGACATTGCAGCACACTGGGTTAGGGAGCTCCACCAAGGGCATAAATTGAAGCCTTCTGGGTCATGAAGGACTTCATGGGCATGAGGACTGGGGTGACACTTGGGTTATCTTGCTGTAGAGCTCTGTAAAGCTTTCAACAGAGACTTTGGAAGACCTTTATTTCAGGTGTGCAGGGCTTAATTTGTAGTGACAGCTCAACTGAGCAGTGAAAGTCAATGACATTGTTAACAGTGGGTGAAGGGCAGAGCTGAGAGTAAGAAGACTTGATTCTCATTTAGGTGAATCTGTTGTCCTGGTTATGTAAAAGGACATTAAGGAAAGCATTAAAATGTTTAATGGCAACAAAGGGTCGCAATAATATCTGTTGGTGTTATCCTCCAGAGATAGTGCAATAATATCTGTTGGTGTTATCCTCCAGAGATAGTGCAATAATATCTGTTGGTGTTATCCTCCAGAGATAGTGCAATAATATCTGTTGGTGTTATCCTCCAGAGATAGTGCAATAATATCTGTTGGTGTTATCCTCCAGAGATAGTGCAATAATATCTGTTGGTGTTATCCTCCAGAGATAGTGCAATAATATCTGTTGGTGTTATCCTCCAGAGATAGTGCAATAATATCTGTTGGTGTTATCCTCCAGAGATAGTGCAATAATATCTGTTGGTGTTATCCTCCAGAGATAGTGGGTTTTTTACCCTCTTGGTGCAGACACCTCTATTTCACAGCTCCAGCTTTTTAGCAAATAGCAAATAATCAGCTGCTGCCTCCAGAGCATCATTTCAGCACTGGGAAGGGATGGATCCAGAGGCAATGGCACGCCAGCTGCATGGCTGGCACAAGCACACACGCTCAGTTTGGAGGGATGCGCTTTCACAGCGGGGCTCAACAGCCGTGCCTGTGCTTCACTCAGAGCTGTTTTCTTAGTGCCTGAAGTAGAGACTGTTTCTTTGATATGGAAGTTTATGGGGTGGGGGAGTGATGGGTGTGGGGAACAGATGGAGAAAGCACAGGGAAAATGCAGTGCTTGAGAGGAATTAAAAGAGATACATTTGTAGGGATCACTGCACTAGAAACAAGGAGCCTCTAATGAAGGAAAGTGAGCCTGAGGATAGGGAAGATTGTGGTGCTGTTGACAGAAAAGGGTTTTGTAAGTGTTTCAGCCTTATCAGTTTGAGGTTAGTAGCTTGAGAAACCAAATGCTGAGGGATGTGGAAATGATTAAAAGAGAAAGAGTACAGAGGGACTGAATGAGGCATTGAGCAGAAGGGTTGAGAGGTGGGGAGCAGGGACAGGGCTTGCTGCAGAGAGGGGCCACCAGCTCTCCAGCCTCTCTGTGGGCAAGAGGCAATGGAGCAAAGAGGGGAACCAGGGGGAAAACTGGAGGTGACCTGGACAAGCAAGTGAGCCATTGGGCAGAAGAGGGATGCGGATGGGGGGAGGAGGAGGAGGCAGCTGTACAGGGGAGGGCAGTTGAGCAGCTCCTTTCACAAAACCAGGACTGTCCCATGATAAACCCTCAGCTGTGCTTGAACTTCCAGGCATGTTAGATATAGATATGAGTGGCTTTCTGCTGCTTGCTTCAGCGTATGAGGAGATTCGGGGGTTTCTTGTTGGGAATTCAAGTTTATGCCAGAGAAGTGAGTGCTTGTTTTGAGAAAACCTGAAGTTCCAAGCTGGAGGGCAAACAGTGTTTCATGAGGATGCCCTACTTCCATAGTCACATTCACCTTGCAGGCTGCACTGCACCAGGGCAGCAGTAGTTGCCTCACTACCAGCAGTAGTGAGCAGTTGGTGGTTGGATATGAAGTGGGTGATGATGCACACAAGCTTGCCCTTGATGTGGCCTATGGGTGCTGATTATCAGCTATGCTCAGCGGACACCAGCACATAGTCTGGCCATAGTTGTGTGCGCTGGAGCGTTGGAGCCAGGAGGTACCAATGGGAGGGGATGGTGACAACATCCTGCAGTGGGACTTTTACAGAAGAAGCTTATCTTTAATTGTCCTTGCATTCGTTATTTCCCAGCTAAAGCTATGTAATAATTACAAATTTGGATTACCTGGAAAAGCTGCTGAAAGTAGGAGAAATTACTAATTCCCAACCTAAATTCTGAAGAATTAATTGCAGCACCACCTATTGAAAATTCTCCTCCATACAAAATCTTCTGGGCTTGAGAGCAGTTCTGAAACAGTGAAGAGAGGGCTCAGGGGCAACTTTATCACTCCTTACAACTACCTGACAGGAGGATGAAGCCAGGAGGGGGCTGGTCTCTGCTCCCAAAGTACAAAGGATGAGACAAGCAGAAACAGCCGCAAGGAGAAGAGGATTAGATGGAGCTGAGGAACAGTTCCTTGCCCACAGGGTGCTCAGGCATTGAACAGGCTGCCCAGGGCAGGGCTGCAGGCACCATCCCTGCAAGGGTTCACACACCGTGTAGGTGAGGCCCTCAGTGACACGGGTTACTGGTGGCCTTGGCAGTGCTGGGGAGCGGTTGGACTTGATAAGCTTAAAGTTAATTCTATGATTCTTCTAAGCCATATTTCTGCCCTTTTTCCTTTAACCAATATCCTTATCCTGCTGACCCCACTACGTTCACGTTAGAAGTGGAAAACCTGCGTTTGTAAGAGGTGTGTCTCTGTGCACCATACTGGAGTCATTCAGATTGCTGGTCAGAGCTATGGAAACTCTCAGCACAGCGTGCCCGTATCTTATCAGCGCAGCTTCCCCCGCCAGCAGAGCCCCACACACTTGCTGGAAGCCCAATTTCAATGGGAGAAGTAATCTTTCTGAATGGATTTTCTGGCAGGGTTCCTGTTGCGTGTGTGGCTCATTGTTCTTGCTGATGTGACTGTGTTTTACCCCCTAGATTAATGGTTGCGGGTCATTATCTTTTTGTTGATGGGAATGGTTCAGGAAAAAGAATCAGGCTGCTAATCCCATAAAATTGTATAGGAAACCTTTTTGGGTTTAACTGCTTTTCCTTGTTAATTGTGTAGCTTTTTGAGTGTGCTTTTGATACAAAGGACACCAGCTGATTTACTTTTAAAGTTTTCTGTGGTCAAAGGGTTTAGTAATTAAAACCAAACCACTTCCTTTTCCTCAGCACATTTTAACAAAGTGTTCTTATACCAGTTCATTTATGAATGTGCATATGTATTCTGTTCATAGTATAATAATTCACTATAAGGTGTTACTGATGTCAGAAATAAGAGGTACTTGCCAATGGTGGCATATCCTCAGCTGGTGTGGACATCCACTGTGTGTACAGTTGTAATTCAAGTGAAGTCAGAGTTGATCCCTCTGTAGCTGTGGAGCTGTGCCAGCTCCTGTGAGCTGAGGATCCGGCCTCTAATCTGTAGTACAGGATAGCTAATATGATGTTTAACCACACAGTAACCGCAATAGACAAAGAAGTTCTATTTTAGCACTGCTAGAGCAAAAAAAATGAGCTGTTAATGCTGAAGCCTGAAGAGCAAAAGATTGCAAAGTGGGGGAAGGAGGCAGGAAAAAGCCTCCTCCTCCTTTGAGTTAACATGTGTACAGACAGATCCTCACGTCCCAAGGCTAAGTTTTGTCTGAGAAAGATCTTTATGATTTGGGTCTTTGTATTAAACCAGAAAGAATAATTATCTTAAACTTACATCTGCAGAGGAACAACTGTGTGTTTACTTCTTATCTGCCAAAAAAATCTCTCTCTCTTTAGCTAGCAAGACTCACAGAAAGGCATTGCAGTATGAAAGCGTTCTTTTTATTGGAAAACTCTACGTTTCGTGAACAGATTCAAAAGAGAACAGTCAGAACTTTTCTTTTTTGTCTGTCTTTTTCTTTTTCTGTTTCAAAATGGGGGTGAGGGGGAAGCACGCAACGCCAGGCTCAGTGCCTACGATGCTTGGAAGACATTACGATTAATTTTGTACTTAGGTTTCCAGATGTTGGATTTTGTCCCAACTTTTAAAGACCTCTAATGTTTAACAGGATATGTGCTGAGTATAGTCTTTAACAGAGTTTTCTTTCATAACTCTAGGATCTATGAGACGAGGTAATTCAGGAAAACATTGCAGATTTGGAGCTAAATCTACAGCCTTCTAGGAAAAAAAACCCCAAGACATTAAATGTGCAAGTTTGGACTGGAGCTGTGTTTGTTTGGGAAGACTATGGATAGGTACCGGAGCTGGCAGCAGAACTGTTTGAATGCCTTCCTTCTTGCGCTGCTGTGGAGCAGCATTTCCCATGCCCAGAGAGACTGCACGGGTGCAGAGTGCCAGCCCCTGGACAACTGCATCGAGGACGTGCTGGAGCCCGGCGAGTGCTGTGCCACGTGCCTGCAGCATGGCTGCACTTGTGAAGGCTACCAGTACTACGACTGTGTCAACGTGGGCTTCATCAATGGCAAGGTACCTGAGGGGCAGTCTTACTTTGTGGACTTTGGAAGTACTGAGTGCTCATGTCCCAAGGGAGGAGGCAAGATCAGCTGCCAGTTCATGCTGTGCCCAGAGCTGCCCCCCAACTGCATCGATGCGGTGGTGCCAGCAGACGGGTGTCCTCAATGTGGGAGAATAGGCTGCCTCCACGAGGGTCAGAAGTACGTAGCGGGGCACACCTTCCACATGCCCCCCTGCAAGGTTTGCCATTGCCCGAACGCTGGTGGGGAGCTGATGTGCTACCAGCTTCCAGACTGTAACACGTTTGCCCTGAACACTGCAAGTCCAATAGATGCTGAGGACAGCGAGCCCGAAAGGCACTATGACGATCCATACAGCTATGACCAGGAGGCACCAGAAGGGGATAGCACCCAGCTGGAGTCTCCAAAAAAATACAGGAGTTACTCATCCCACCTAGAGCAAGAGAGCATCAGCCAGGAGCAGAGTGAGGACTATGACTACCTACCAGCCAGCATTGCTCCTTCAGCTTTGGCTCCGGGTGAGCCGGACACCGAGGAACCGGCTGTGCTGCTCACCACACCAGTGCCCAGGGCCCCCTCTGAAGTTCGGAGTGCCACAGAGAGAGGTGAGCGAAAGAGGGTGCCCCGCACCACTGCAGCATCGCTCCAGCTAGTGACACATAAGGGAACACCAGTAACCACCAGTGCTCCTCCAGAGCACACAAGAGCCACCACTGAGACACCCAAGCACATGGAGGAATTGGAGAGGAAACCAAAGGGAAAGCAAGGGGACAAAGAGAAACAAGATCAAGAAAGAGCCCCACACTCTAAAATGAAAAAGCATGCCAGAAAAGATGACCTAGGGAACAGCCTGTTTCTAGGCTTGAAAGAGGTGAATTTGACAGAGCCGAGTGCATCAAAATCTTCCCATGAAACACAGGAGGGAAATGATTTCCCCAAGGTAAAGTTCAGTGCCACAACCTCTCCTCCTGTTGCTCTAAAGGAAGATCGTAGTCAGTCATCCCAAAAGCAGTCGCAGACGCTTTATCGTTACCATCCTGAGGAGCATGGGGACCCCAACTCTATTCACGCTAACCCCAGGTTACCAGAAGGTAAGAACTGCTTCCAGTGTAGATGCCTAGAGAACATTTACTCATAACAATGTTGGTGCGCACCCACTGTTCTTTTCTCCTTATTGCTCCTCCCAGGCATGAAACCAGTTACCTTCTTTGATCTCTGTCAGAAGATGGTTTGTATTTCATTTGATGTAATAGATCCCCTTTCACTATTGCCTGCCTTGCTTTGATTTCACAGACCATGGAGAGTGTTTTCTGGTATTTGGACTTTATTTCAGACGATGATTTGTTGAACTCCAACATTTTATTTCCATTACTTGCTTTTAATTTCTAATGTGATTTTGGAGAAAGCTCTTACTTCTACACACCAGGATTTAATCAGTTATCTGCTTGGATCCTCCAACTACAACTGAATGTAATGATGTTTGTAGCTTTTGTCTTTTGCTGGGGAGGAAGTGGTACCTTGTGCTTCCACCACAGAAATACTGACAGCACTTCTTGTAATATTTATCCCATGGTTGAAAGGCTGTCTAAGCTGGTTAGTACAAGAACTTGATAGATACACTCAAATACCCCTGAGGACTAGTAGGGAGAAAAAGGGCTGCTTCTTGCCTTATGTTTTTTGAGGGCTGGAAGTTTGTGATGTTTATGATACATGTGGCAAGTGTACGTATTTCCTCCGTGCCTCTGGATTCCTCTTGACATCTGCAGTAGGTGTTGATTATACGCTTTATGCAATGCTCATTACTGTAATGAATGCAAACTTCATTGCTAGAAATTGGCACATATGCAGCTCATATTTCCAATTCATTTTTCATCAAATCAAGAGTAATATCTTCTTTTTCAAGATGTGACACAAAATGGTCTCCTGAGACTCACATGTATAGTGCTTGCAGTCTGAGTAGAGAATACTGATTACTCCCTAGACAGTGATACTTCTCCCCAGGTTATCAAGGTTGCCCTTCAACATCTTGAGCTGCCTAGTCCATCTACTCAAGAAGCTTACGGGAGGTAGGAGGAGAGCAGATTTGCAGCCGGGACTCTAGGTCCAACACAAACAGCACCTCATGACTGTTTACCACACAAGAGATGTGCCAGGTCTGTCGCTGGAGATGGTGACCTTTTTCTGTCCCTTCCACTTCTGCTTTTGTTGTAAACATATACCTCAGTTAGGGAGGTGGCTTGACTTCTGGATTTCACCAAAACGATGCTCTACAAACCACTCTTGCTTGAAGAACCTCACACACACCATCCATTGGGTGAGATGCCATTAGGAAGTGTAGACTTTCAAAAGTGATTTAATAGAGAGTTCCTGTGCTCCAAACCTTACCTCTGTGTTATTTTCTCTTCAGGGATGCCTGTTGTATTTTATTTCTAGCTCCTTTTTGTTATGTGAAAGGTGAATCAAACAGGGGTGAATGGCTGATTATGCCGGGGGAGTTGTGAACTGATTGCAGCATTCCCGTTTGTATAACACGAATAAGAGTATCTGTCCATAACACCTTCATCTGCCCAGAGCGAATGCAAGTGGCAAAAAGCATCAGCCTGTGTGGTACACAGAGTTAATCTGCAGTATTACTGTGCAGCTTAAGCACGGAGCTCTTCTCTTACCTTTGTTCCAGAGTCACTCAGATACACACCGGTGGCAGTGGGATCATTCCAGTTTGGTGGGATTTTGTAATCATTCTCCAGAATTAAGAGAACTGTCTGAGCCCAGCTTGGACACAGGGCTTGGAGCAAGCTGCTCCAGTGGAAGGGGTCCCTGCCTGTGGCAGGGGTTG
>NDXB01010452.1:5814-35571 GCA_002631895.1 Agapornis roseicollis
AAAAAAAAAAAAAAAAGCCCCAATGGATTTCCTCCCCTCCAGCCATTTCCTCCTTCCCTTTTTTATTTGACTTTTATCTGATAAACTTGGCTATTTTATTTTTTTCTAAAACAAAATTCTGAACAGTATTTCTATAAATCTCTAGGGTTTGTATATAGTCCCTCATACTAGCTGCAACCTTAAACTGGGTTCTCCCAGCTTGTCCTCCAAATTCCTTCAAACCAGCTCTACCCAGACTCCCTATAAAGCCTCTCAAAGAAGTACGACTGCAAAAAGAATTTTCATTGTAAGAGCAGTCTTTTCTCTAGACATTTCTCTCTGTCACAGTCCAGATTTGCCCATGATCCTCGTGGCTCAAAGTCAGAGTAAGGACAATATAAACTGCATAAATGTACCTGCTCAATCTTCTTTTCCTACTGATAAAGGAAGTTAACGTACTCTGGCAATGGTCTTCTGAAGTTTTTCACCTATTTCTACTTTTTGAAAGCTCCCAGGCCAACCAGCCCCTAAGAGTTCTACCCTGGTCTTTATTCTCTGTTACTGGAATCCCTAAAACAGCTATGCTGTCCTCTCCAACTGCAAAGCAAATGGAACAAAATCTTAAAATTAATTTGTAGCTGAGGATACTGTTCAACATGGTGTATGTCCCCAGAAAGCAAAAACATAGGCACTGTATTACAGACTACTTCCATGGAATGCTACAGAAAGTGGTTTCAGAGTGAGGTAGGATGCTTCAGGAAAGCATTTGCACCCCATATATGAGAGATCCCATGCACTAGTTGAACTTACTCAAACTGGGATGTTTCTTTAGAATGAAGAAAGATCAACAAGCAGCAGTTGCTTCCTTGTGTTTCTGATGCAACTATAAAAGGGAGGTCTGACTGCCAGTCCCCATTGAAAGAAATTACTGTTAAGGGCTGAGGAAAAAGGCTGGATATAACTTAAATGGATGGAGTGACCATGATGATTGTCCACAGCACTCATTTCTTCAATGTCAAAGAAAACCTCATCCCACAGGAGAAAGTAAGGAAATCTGCCATAGTTCCTCCCTACAGAATCAAAGTGTCACAGAATTCACATGGCACAGAAAGGGACTGTAAAACTGTTTCAAATCATTCAGTGGTGGTTCTTATGCAGAAAATCATTCTTAATTCAATCAAAACAATTTTTAGGATCATATCCTTTGTACAAAGGATTTACTGTACAAAGGATTCACATACTTGTTGGTTTTCCACTTTCAGTTGTCCAAGTGAAGAACTGGATGGATAAAGGAATTTCTTTTGGTAGACACTAGTTTTCTGTAGCATATGAATGTAGGTCTCCATCTCGCAAAGTAGGACTACAGCAACATCCACCACATGTGGGTGGTTCCTGTGTTGCCCAGTTGACTTGACCAATCTGAGCACTCAAGATCCTGCTCTGTGGAATTTTAAAGGTTCCTTTGTTACAACATTCACAGGTCCCAGAGGAAATGACTCCCATGAGAAAATGGGGGAGAAGTGAGATTTGAAGACTATGTCATGAAAGCACACCACTTCCAGCAACAGATTTAAAGCCTACTGTGCTTTCAGCAGTGAGGCTGGACTACTGTTGGGAAGCACCTGGTTCTGTCCTGGTCTCTTCTCTTGAGAACAGGACCAATGCCAACTAGTCTTTGGAAACTGTAGTGTTTAAGCCAGCAGAGTGTGTTACAGTCCATTTTGAAGGTCTTTTTCACTGATACATGGAAGCTATCCTTTTGGCACCAAAAGAAATTATAAAGTTATTTCCCTTTTGGTACCATGAATGGAGAATCTCAGACAACTGAAGAGCATTCTACTTGATTTACAGGATTTCCAGGGGCAGAAGAGACAGATGATGCTTTTGCCCTCTAAGACAATTACTGCACATCACGATAGGTAAGGCTTACAGACAAAATACTTTGTGTCCCCATTTCACAAGCGCACTGCCAGTCTGTCCAGCTGTTTATTACTTCAATAATTAAAGACATTCAAACCAGAAGAACAGAGGATTGTAAACAGACCTGATTGTACAGTTCTTGAAGATTTCAATGCAGTTCAGCCCAAGCTAAAAGCTAGCAGGTTGGAAACCATTTAGATAAGCTAGCAGGTTGGAAACCATTTAGATATCTTACTGCCATGGTCAGTAAGAGGAAACCTCCTCTCCTGCCTTGGGTAAACAAGACACATGTGTAGCCCTTTCAGAATCAACTAGTCACTAACAAGGCTCAAGCACATTTAAAACGGAACCTATACTGATGCAGACTTGAAAGAGAAAATGTATTGTTGGTAAGCATATATAAAACTCATTCACAGAATATATATAAGAATATATAATATATATATACAGAATATATAATATGTATATAAGCATATATAAAAATCATTCACAGAAAGGGAAAAGAAAGACCAAGTCTGATACAAGTTTGCAGATAAGTCTTAGCACTTGAGCTTTCTAGATGTACAAAGGGTTTGCTAAGAAAGGAAAACATGCTGGGGATTTGATCTGTATTCCATAAAGGTCTCTGCAGTCATATAAAATGACCCAGACTTATTACAGCCTCAAAAGACACACACAATTAATACTGATTTTATCAAATATCATAATACAACTCAGGCTAGCACTGCTTTTGAAAATACCTGCATAATGAATAACATGTCAAGCTGTGTAAATCTTTGCATTTTTGGTTTCTCATCTAGTTTTAAAACAAGGTCAAAAGCAAAGCTATTTGTTCATTCTAATATTTTTTAAGCAGAAATATGATTTGTTATTTTTTCAAGCATTCATAGCCCCTTCTTAATTTTAAGCAAGGAGAAACAGTCCTGACATATTACATACGACATAATGGATTTCTGGAAGAATTTTTTGCTGACTAACCATGCAGTAAAATTAAATGCTCAACAGAAAACACTTGGCACAAGCTCCCTGATCAAAATGTCACCTTGAAAATGTCTCGAAGTCATTTGTCACTTTAGAGTTTACCCATGTTACACAATAGTGACATCCCATACTAACCCACTGCACCTGCAACTGGCCTGGGGTGATCAGGAAATTACAGGTATTATCTTTCTGGCTATCCAGATAATTAGCAGCTCCCATAGATTGCAACAATCTAGGAAATACCATGTCAAAGGCTATCCTTGTGCAATCTGTGCTATCTTTGGCCAAGGTTAAATTTGGGTCATTGTACATGTAAATGTATGGAATCAAGCATTTGATGCCAAACAAGCTTTGTTTAGTGTTTGATCTTTACAGAGTATGTTTTTCTTGTAGTATCTAGAAATTATTTGTAAAAACTGGTATCCAAAGTGTGAATACAGCTGAGAGGTTAGAAATGGAACCCGGTATTTTCATTTGCTCTGCTGCTATAGAGATGTCTAGGCCCTGATATTTTAGACAGAACAAGCTTCAGCTGAGAAATGACATCAACATTAGTCTGCACAGTGCCCCTTCTGATTGCAGGCAAAATGAAGACTCCTCAGACAGGCGACTCAATGCCCTCATAAAGGGTAAAAGTCAGATTCTGCCCTTTTGAAGAAAAATGTTGGTAGCTGTCTGCCTGCCTTGAAAACTACCATACGCTCCCCACAGATATGGCTGAGAACAAACACAGTTAGTGTTTTACCCCTACATGTCTTTGCTTATTAGTTTTATGTCATTCAGATTGCCTCAGCATTATTGTGCATTTAAGAAGCTATTTATTACCCCTGCCTTTTAGGAAATTATAAGAATACCTGGAACATATTAAACACTTGGGCAGAAATGCCACAGTCTAATTTTTTATCCAGTATTTGTGGCATATGCAATAGAAAGTAATACTTCACAGTGTCCCCTAATAACCCTGTTCTTATCACAAACACAGTAAACACAGCTCCCATCACAAAACATGGCACAGCAAGCGCAGTGGTACCTGGCATGTTGCATCCCCTTTGTTCTGCAGCTTTTCACACCTCCTTTCTGCCTCTGCTCTCTGCAGCCTATTACTAGATGTCCACCATCTGAAAGAAACAGCTCCAGGTCCTTCTAAAAACCTAGTGTAATTCATCTGGTCATGGGAATGGAGACACTTCCTAGCCCACAGTACAAAGCCATATGCCCTGAAGCACTTTCTGCTGACAGAAACATGCACCAAAGTGGGATTTACTCTACAGTCTAAACATTACACCACAGCACAACACAGAAGGAGCCTTGATGGCTTCTTTAGGTAAAAGCAAAGACTGTATTTCTATTTGCATGAGTGACCTGGTTCCATAACTGATATTATTAAGCATACTTTTTACTTTTTAAAGTGAGATTTTTGTATGTAAAACCTGAGAGCCTCTGGTGCTACAATACCTGTCAAAATGCCTCTTTATTTTTCCATGTGTTCCTGTATTTGCAGTTTGAGACAGACCATTTGGACAGTACTTTATGGTGCTTTCTCCTACTTACAGCCCCGGGAATGCTGTGATACACAGGGCGGGCTCTTGGCAAGATATGCTAACACAAAGTCCATGATTGATTTAATAAGGCCTGAGTGGTCTCTCTCCCTGAACAGCCTGTGGGACAGAGGGGAAAAAACTGAACATCATCACAGTACTAATGTTAACCTTTAGGTAATGAGTACCATAATTCAGGTCATCCAGTTTAGGTCAGTTCAGAAAAATCACATGGAGACATGTATAGGAGGATACTACAGTGTGCTCAGATGCCTCCCCCTCGTCACTGGTAAACATGGATATGCTACAATGGACCAGTCACATCTTTGTGCCACACCAAAGGTTAGGAGCATTGATCGCTTTTACTAGCTTTATGAGTACTTCTGCTCTGTATGTAACCTATTGGAGAACAAACTGGTCCAATGAAGGGGCACAATTAGCAGAAATGTGGTACCAACAGGAGATGTCCATCACTGGCACACAAATGTGCATACAATATGCAAATCACTCTCACACTGCTTTGTTATTGGCAGTGAACAGAAGGCATCTTCCTAATTCTCCTCCCCAGAGGCTAAAACTACTTGTGGAGGAAAGACTAGGATATTCCTCAAAAATAGCACATGCCAATGACTTGGCTCCTTTCCCTGAACTTAAGATCTTAAGATAACCTACACTTTTGTGTGTGCCACAATCCAGTGAATCTGCAAAGAACTCATGAGCTTGCAGGACTATAGGTGACATGACACATTACAGATTCCAATCAGCATCTTTGCAAGAAGCTTGTGTTATGAAAGTCCTTTCACAAAACACAAGGACTTTATGTCCCTGCAGCTGATTTTGAGAGGCTGCTCTGGAGCCTCCTTTCTCCACTGGCCAGGAAAGCCTATCTTTCCTCTACAAACTCCATTAATTTCTGACCTGTGCATTCCCAGTTGCTCTTGTGCAAACACTGTCCGCCAGGTTTAATTCCTTTCACCTCTAGCAGCTTTCCCATCTGTCGTAGTTAGCACACACGATATCATTGCTCAGCCTGTACTTTGCCAGACTAAACATGCCAGGCTCTTTCAGTCTTTTTTCTCCATGTCTGCTTCTAGCTGACACTTGCTCTCCTGTTGCACAACACACTCCTAGTCCTGTACTGCACGCCATTTCTGTTGTTCCAGTTTTCATGTGTGGAAAATGCTGAGCATCCATAACTTCCAATTTCTGTTTGAAACCCCCCCCGTTACCTCTAGATAGTACATTTACAAATACTCTGCTACTGAGTTACACATATAATATAACCTAGCCCGGTGAAGATACAGTACATAAAAATTTTTGCTTCTATGGTGAAACATAAAGCACTTACTGTTCTAGAATAGGAGCTTATATTCACCATTTCTGATTAAGGTTTCTGGCTAAGACTCTGTACATCAAGCTCGTCTCACACATCCTGTGCAATTCATTGATTTTATTTTCATGTATCTAGAGTAGTTCATGTCACTGCCAGGATGTACAAAAGTAAAACAATGGTGTATCTTACAGCTCCACTTCTGCCACTGCCTTGAAATGCTTATTAAGTTTAATGTGGAAGAGATGATCCTACAGAACATAACTCATTTTCGTTAGTGTAAGCAGATTAGTCTGGTTAAAGAGACAGCATAGAAAGTCCTTAGCTGCAGCACAGCAATAAAATACAAGGGATAATGCCACATGTGATACACAAATTCCTAAAGAAAGACTTCCTGCATTCCTTTTTAAGTTTACTTAAGCTTATTTCCTTCAAAGATTTTACTTCTTTCAGAAGAAGGTCAAGGCAACTCTCCTGTACTTTTCCCTGAGCAGAAAAGGAGATGAAACATCTCCTTTTGGAGCTCTGTGGCGCAGAGCTGTTGCCCTCTTTGCCATCCCTGGCAGAGAACTACACATGTACTGTTGCTGTTTCTTTGCTCTGTCCTACCCTCCCACCTCCTGTTTGACTGGCAATCCCATCCAAAGCAGAAAGTCCTCCTGTGAGTGATCCAAGCGACCTGAACCAGAGTTGATGCCACAAACATGGTTCCAGCTTCTTTCACCAAGTGACCTGAGGTCTTTCCAGGGCACCACCCATCCCTTTGTCATCAGTGGCATGCATCAGATTAATACCATCTCAAATGGTACATCAACACAACTACATGAACCATTTACTTGGGACAAAAGGTTACCCCCTTTCAGCTGCTCTTTGGTATCTGTGTGTACCTGGTAGTACAGATGAGGCTGACAACTCCTCTGATGTAATGACTGCAAAAGTTGCTGCAAGATAAAGCCAGCTTGAGTGAGGCACAGCAACTGGGGGGACCTCATAGGAGCGTGTCCATGTATGGAAGCTCACGAACTGTAAGTGATTTCTGCCCATGGATGAGAACACAAGCCTCCTGCTGGGACCCACAGGGAGTCTGGAGAACTTCTCCGAGGGCAAAACTCAATCCTACCCTTAAAGCTCAAATGAAAAAATAATACAAATCCCTTCCACGTACAGCCACGTGACATGCAGCTAAAGCTGCATGACGGAATAGTACAACTTGGTCTGTTTCCTTGCCTTTCTTGCCAGGGAAGCAACAGACTTAATATTTAGCTTTAGGTAGTGCTTTTTGTCCTACTTTTAAATCCCAAATAAACTTTGGAAAAAGCATTTCAGGAACCTCAGTGACACAGAGCCTCTTCACTGGCAGAGCCCCAGTAACAGTGGTGCTCAGTCAGAGACATGCCCTGGACTCCTCTTTGTGTAGGCAGTATCAATGGGTTTTCTCCCCAGTAAACATACACTTTCATGGGGACCCAAAACCAACACTAATACAGGTAAAAATGATTAACCAAGCTCATAATTATTCTATCTCAACAACTAGCTGCAGCACACAAGGCAAAATGTGCCTGTGTAACTCAGGAAAAGCAATACTCTACCCAGTCTGCTAGAACTCCTGCGTAGCTGCTGCTGGTCACCCCATTCAGCATCACTGCTTTCTGCTCTACGTTCACCAGGCAATAACTATGGTAAGCACCTAACAGCAACTGGCACATGGCATAACTGTGGGGGCTTTCCATAGCTAGCTCTACACACAGAAAAGAGGAAAACACCACAAGGTGTTTATTATTGTCTCTCCTCAATAGCCGATGGACTTTTTAACATCAGTTTTCCCAGTCAAGCTTAAATAACAGCACCATTAGTTACTACAATAGGTATTTTCATGGCATATCCTCTCCTCTTTAACAAAAAAAAGCAAACAACAACAACAAAAACCTGCCCAAGGAGTTCATGCTGAAATAATAAACTCCTGTGATCCACACAGAGCAGATTCCACTGTGAAAACATTCCTGTTCTCTTCAGGAATGTGAAACTGTTTAACTCCATGTAAACACCAGGCTCCACAGCCTGGAAAGGACCGGCTGGGTTTTAGATTTGTAAACCAAGGTGAACATCCCACCAGCCTCAAATCAGGCCACACAGAAAAAGGGAAGTAATAAAGAGTTACGAAGCTCTCATTTGCACTGTGAAACCAAGATGAATTTTTAACTACGGGCACTATGTTATGCTGGCTTTACATCCCTCATTTGAACATGGTGGGAAATGCATTGGTCTGAGAGGAAACTTCTGCAAATGTAAAGGAAGCATACTGACTGCCAAGTGGGGGAACTTGGGGAATTGCTGTGTGTAACTTTACAAAATCCTGTTGATATGGTGAAGTTCTCACTTCAATAATTACAGTATCAGCAAGTGCCTCTACTGATAGCAGAAAGCAGCGTGGGGTATGGCTTTGCAAGCTGAGCTCGGGTCAAGCAATGCAGGTCAACAGCGGCTCCCTGCCTGTCTGTTCCTCTGTGGTCAGCGGGTGCTGGGGCCAGGGCACTACCAGGACAAGGTAGTGGGGCAGGTACCATCCTTTTCCACAGAAAGGGAAGGTGTTTCTTGACAGTGCTAAGATTGGAGGCTGGGGCAGGCTCTAGCAGCAGCCCATGGGCCTGCAGCACCAACTGTGCCCAGAAAAGACAAATCACAAGGTGTCTAAAAGGCACTGCACACCCCACATGGTTTAGAAATAACCTTCAATAATGTCTTCAGCAGGAAGACCTTGACAACTGAGTTATAGTTGCACAGGGTATATCTATGTATATGCTTAGGCTGTCACCAATCTTCACTAACCAGGGATTTAACAGAATTTTTCTATGGCAGGATCTCATTATGGTTTTGAAATCATAGATATATGCAGAGGCAGTTACAGACCTTTGAATTTATTCTGCACACATTTCCCAAGATTCGTAAGGTACACAGAAATACGCAGAAAGAGAGCTACAAGAAGAGATGTTATCTGCCTAACCTCAGTATCCTGAACTTAGATGTCTAGTTCTGAGCTAGTCAAAGCTTTTTTACAACAACTAGGTATTTGTAAGAGTACCTCAGTATCATCCTTTCTAGACAGACACCACCTTGTGAGTGCTTGTTCACTGTCTCTCAAGGGGGTTTGCAATAATGAGTTAGTGTATAAGTTCTAGGGATGTCTAAAACTGAGTGAGATAAATCCAGACATCCACATATGTCTTTGCAGAGGTACAGGAAAGGCTCTTTTTGACACCACCAAGACCTGCATGCCAAGCCTGAGTGGCACCCCCACCATTCTGCAGTGTGATGCTCACAGCTCCCAGGGCATCACTTGGCCTATCTCCTATTCCTGTGAGTCTATAGGTGAGGCCTGAATATACATCAGATGTGCACCATTAGCAATGACGTTTCCTGCATTTGCAGTGCATAAACTTATTCCTGTAACAGCTCTTGCTGTTCTCCATCATTTGGCTGGTGCTCAGTGATGTAACCCAGTGTAAATGAAAGAAAGCCCTTCTTCTCCAGCCTCAACAATGTGCCCATTTGTGAGCAAAGCCACTGCTTTCCCCTGTGGATCTGGTTAGTAGTGATATTTTATTCAAAATTCTTGTAGAAACTTATGGGCTGAAGTAACTGTGATGTGAAAACCAGATGTCCAAGGCAGAGGAAAGATTCAAAGGTCTTTCAGGAATGGGGAGAGTCATAATTCAGCTTCAGAGCTCAAGGTATTCCTCTCCATGATGGGTCCTGGCAACGGGTAGTGTGCTGTAGGGTTACACATGGGGCTATGCAATAAAGCACGCATGTGCTTTCGCCATGGGACAGGCCTGTGCTTAGACATGGGAGGGATTAAAAGGGGATAAGCTGGGGCTCATGGTTAGGCCCCACTTTCCCTGCAGTCAGCCACGTCCCAGCACTGCCACCTCACTCATCCTCACGACCTCACACCCCAGAATGAATAGGAGCACAGCCAGCATGGCAGCAGCAGTGGGGCAGCATCCTGCATCACCTGATGCACCTCAACCACCACACTGTGGATGTCACTATGCAGTAGCAGCAGCTATAACAAACTATGAAGCCAGCAACCAGGATGCCTCATCACCCTGATGGAGAACTGAACTGCAACACAACTATGTATGCATGAGCAGGCAGTGGCATGCTGCTCCAGTATGCTTAGTCCTAAGAGCTGGTAAGTCTCTTTAAGTTCACCTAAGCCACTAAAATACAGCCTCACACACTATCATACTGCTGTGATACTAAGACCTTAAGCTCAAAGTCAACAAAAAGTCAACATGCTCTCAACTAGTTTTCTTATTCAAAACATACACCTTATCAATCTGCAAGTTTAAGGCAGCAAGGAAATCTTGACAGCAGGCTTCAGTAAAAAGTAGCATAATTTCTAACTTTGTTATCACCAGAACCATAAGAATAATTAAAAGCCCCAAACACTGGAGAAAGCCAGGTCCTTCAAACCCTTCCGCACCACAGCAGAGGAACAGCTTGCCACAGCTACCCATAGTTTGTACTTCCATTAGAAGAATGGGTGCAGCTAGTTTAGGATTTTCTGACTGTACCTGTATGACTCTGTACTTATAAACCTGACTGAGATACAAGAAGTGAAAAACTCAAAATGGCTTTGAGTTTATAAACCAGCCTCCAATTACATGTCAAAGCCTGCCTGAACAGTTTTGTATACATAAAAATTTTGAATACGTGTTTTTGCAACTGAAGGTGTTTCAGTTCTTGCCAAAATGATTTTGAATTGTTTTAAAGGTGTCCAGATAAGATAGTAATAGATGGCAAAATAGCACTAAACTCCTTCCCACTCAAAATGCTGGTGAGAGCTTGCTTAAATGGAAAGATTATTTGTCTGCAAGTGCCACAACAGAACTATTGCTGTTTGATCATGTTTACTTTAACACTTAAAGCTGTAAATATATCAAGAGGAGTTCTTCATTCACTTTTACTATGGACATGATGAACGCAAATAAGGTTTTTTAATAGTTTGTGACTTTCAGCTTTATCCAAGCACTATTAAGAAAATGGATATGGAGCTATTTCAAGAGAACATCCCCCAAATCTATTGTTTTTTTCCTCTCCAGTACATAACAAAATGTGATCCTTACTACAGGTTATTACAGGCAAACTGCTAGAAGCTGATCTTTTATAAGCTGCTGTCTTACTTTGACTGTAGCAAAACATTAAAATACTTAGATATACAATCATCATTGTTCCTTTAACAGTTTCCTTTGAATATGTATTTTAAGACACCATCTCTTTGGTGACACCAAAGACACCATCACCTGTTCTTTGTAAATTTGTTTTCATATTTTCCATTTTGTTTCCTTATATACAGATATACAGATATAAACTTTTAACAGATAAAATTGGAAGTATACTGCCCACATTTCAACTCCTATTAATTCCTCCTCTTGACTAATAAAACTGTCTTCCTTTTTGAGGTTAAGTGTTAAAGAGTTGAGGATAAACTGCAGAAAGTCAAGGGTTTAAGTCAGGACACTTCTGTCTGCAACTGTCCTAAAGCAAACATTGCTGGTGACACTGAGGCAAGGTGAACACCTATGCACAGTAATACTCCCAGTGGTATTAACCCTTATGGTATTCGCCAATCTTGACATTTAGTATGAAACAACACTACTAAACTTGGATGTAACAGAAGTGTGTGCAAGAGTGTAAATTATATTGGCTTTCAAATGAGATAAAAATGAAGAGCTGAAAAACATATCTTACAGGTACACCAAGGACCACCAAGATGCACTTTGGTATGAGCCTATGCAAAACTTCAGCCTAGTGACATTTCCACCTTTGAAACCAGCCTATAACTCCATCCCAAAATTATCTTCAAATCTATGGAAGCTTCTCTATTCAAAGGCATCCTAAATACTGCTTTAACTGCTGTAACAAAACCAGAAACACAGACACACACACAGCCTCCTGCAGGCAGGGAAATACTCCGTATTTCCTTGTAAGGAGGGCCCTTGTTTAATAAGAGCTTCATCTGATCACTGTCACTGTTCTACATAATGGATTACCTACACATACATTTTCAAGTGTAATGATGCTCTCGCTTATTAAAGACCTCTCAGCTGAAGGGGCAGAATATTATGAACTGGCCAATCCATTCATTTCCTTGAATATGTTATTCAGTATTTTATGCTAAACCAGCAATACACCATCCATTTTAGTACAATGATCCTTATGTTCAATAAAACTGAAGTGCTGGATCATAAATCATTATAGTCATTTATTTTACATTAGACACATTAGCCACTATATTCCATAATCTATTACAATAAGGTGGATTTAAATGTACCCCAAGGAACTGCAATAATAACTTGAGAACCAAATATAGCAATTATGGATAAAATATGCTTAATCTAAAACTGCACTAGCTGCATAGACTGCTGTGAACTTTAAATAGAGTTTAGGGAGGATGATAACTGTCCCAGAATAAACAAGCAACACAGGAAAATCAGAACCTCCTCTCTATACTTCAGGTAGTTTAACATGCCCTATATACGAGGGAGGGGATGTTATGCTTATAAACCAGTGTCTAATAAAACACTGATATTCCATTATTACTGGTTATGTTATCTTCCCAACACATGAAAATTTCCTAGATTTTCCTGGTGTGTTACATCCTACTTATGTTGCTAAACCGTGCTCTCCCTTGCTAGCTCTCTGGTTAACCTGTTTGGACCCCCTGAATGCTTTTCAGACTCCCTCCAACCATTTTTAACAGTTTTGGTAAATTTTCCATAACATGTCCAGGCCTTTCTGGTGATCTTTCATCTTCAGGCTCAGCAAAGACAAAGGGGATAGCCTGTTTGTCTCCTTCCAGACGCAATGTCTCCACACAGTCTTAAAGGCCATTGGTAACTTTCTGGCTCTGGACCAAGAAGCAATCTCAAACGTTTGCAAATACAGTTTAGCATTTTTCAGAATTAGTGCTCTGCCAAGTATTAAAACCAACCACATGCTAAAGCAAGTGACTTGTTTTACAGGGAGGACCCAGCACTTCAGACCATTGGGATTCCTGAAGATGCCTGCCACAAGCCTGGTGCAGGGAAGAAACCGCACCAAAGGTGTTGTTTGCATGAAGAACTGAAGTCTGTCATGCCTAAACTTCACACGTGCTGTTTTGTATGTAGAAAACCACGTTCCTTCTTGCATAAATTCTGTTATCCCCGAGCTACTTTCCTCGGTTTATTGCCTATTTTTTCTTTTTTTGTTTTGTTCCCAGGAACATAAATTACACTTAAGAACTTACATGGTCACTTCTATCAGTGTAGCTGCTGTTACCCATTACTATTAATTCTCTATTACCCCGATTTTTCTGTGATATTTCTAAAATTACTATTAACTTAAATTCCTTAATTTCCGAAGGGGTGTATTAGCTGGCTTTGCAGATATGTATGCTGGGTGCTCCCTTTTCCAAGAGCTTTATCTAGAGGTCTATTTACACCACTTTTGTTTTACTTCCTTTGTGCCTTTTCTTTTTCCTCATGGAGGTCACATATTAAGGCTGGGCTCTGAGTGTAGCTCCTTGAGCAGTTTCTAAAAGTAATCATGTTGGTCCAGTCAGAGCCCAACAGGCAAACCAATGTTGCCCAAGGTACACTGCTACTGCCTGCCGTTGCACCCATAGCACCTATGAACAAGACACCCATAAAACACCTATAAATTAGCTAGCTGCCGTCCTAGCACCTATGAACAAGAAAAAACATCCAGATTATTCATTACAAATTCAAAATAAATTCTGCTTTGGCTCAAAATCATTACATATATTCAGGCAAGTAAGAGCCAAGGCAAGGCAGAAGCTTGCTTTTCCAATGATGTGTCTGTATTTTCTTTATGGCACAACAGCCATAGCAGTGAAGGGTGTTCCGAATGCAAGAAACCTCAGCACTTCCTAACTTCTTCCTAACTCCTGTCAGATGAGAGATGCTCCACAGGTCTCTCACCAAGGACAGCTACAGTGGTGCCACCAAGAAGGGAACAGTGCACACAGTTCTGGAAAAGAATTGGGTGTTTTGAAAGAAAAAGTAAATATTTTGTACAAGATCCACTGCTGAACAAATAACTTTCCTGTTGATAAACAAGCACTGTAAATCTGTATATATTATGAGAAGAATTCAAACCCCTGCAATAACCTTACACCATGGCTGTCTGGCAGAGCTCTGGGAAGGAGCTGATAAAGGCAGATGCTCTCCCAGCCTGCTTTGGCCTTGCATTGCTCCCTGTGCTTCTCTCGCATTCACCCACACGTGCGATATAGGAACAGAAGGGAGAAGTGAGAGGTGTGTATCTAACCAAGTCACTGTAAATTTTTATCTAAAGCAGGACAGAACCTCATAAGCAAGCTGCAGGCAAACCTCAATTCCTGCTCACTTCATAACCTGAGCCACACTCTGCCCCCTCCACCAGCACTACAGTCAGCAATCCATCTGTATCTGATCTACAAAGGGGAATCATTTTTCTCAAGTATGGTATCAAAATGGAGGGCAGTGCACAGTGAGGACCTCTGATTGCTCAGGAGTTACAGCAGCCACTGAACAGTCATGCCAAGAAAAGCCTTGCTCTGTTACTGGGTACAGTCACAGACCACAGACTCATCTCAGTCCTCCCCAAGAGAATAAATAGAAGACAGGAATGAAAAATACAGCAACAAAACCAGGTCGCATGGCATGCTTTGACCAAAGGCAGACAGAAAGTATGTGTTGTAGTCAGGGGCAAAGTCTGACTGACTGAGGCTGGGATGGCTCAGCTACCAGGTGGCCACCATGGCATGCTAGATAAAAGCATGCCACCCAATAGGGGACAGCCTCACACCCAACCATCTATCTGTACCTTGTGCTATGCAGGCACTGTCCCACTGCTGCCACAGATCTCCAGCATAATGGTGACTGCAAACAGGAGAAGACCCTGCCAACAGCAAGGTGTGCAAAAGCAGCCATGCCAACCCTAAGACAGTATAGTGCAATGGTGTATGTATATAATCATAGAATAAACCAAGTTGGAAAAGACCTGTAAGATCAAATCCAACCTTCACTGCAGCAGTGCCAAGACAACCACTAAACCATATCACTGAGGGCCTCATCTACATGGTTTTTGGACACTTCCAGGGATGGCAGCCCTGGGCAACCTGTTCCATTACCTGATCACCAGGAAAGAGCTCCCTGTTTCTACCACATAAAAACCTATCAAACTGTTTAATGAGACAGAGTGCTGCTCACTAATAGCAAGTGCTGATCGTATTTGTGCATAAGATGTTGTGTATTTTGAAACAGAGACAGAAGCTCTTCCAGTATTAAGTTCTCCCAAGAGTCAGGCCCAGGAGGTTGCAAAGCCTGAAGAGTCCTGCCTAATCCCAGGACAGCCAGGTTTTGTGCCCCTTCCCACACAGGGAGAAGTCTTCCCTGCTACAGTGAATTATCCATAGTGAGCAGGCCAGCCTTCCTTTTCCCATCAGGCCCTACAGGGACTCTCACAGTCATGCCAGCCCATGAAGGAGGTAGGGTAGGGTGAGATGGCAAGTGAGGGGGGTAGCTCTTCCAGAGGATGCTGCAGCCGTCCCACTGGCTCCCCAGTGAAGCAGCCAGCCAACTGAATTCTAACAGCCACTTCCTGCCAACCCAGCTGGCAAACAAACCTGTGGAAAAGTAAATACATTTATCACAGAGATTTCCTCTGCCCCTTTTTAAATAAGGAAGGGCTCAATTGCGTTCCCAAGTCAGATGTATACCGCACTGAAGCCATGAAGATAAATACGCACTCCCATGCTCATTCTAGTGATGATTGCCACAGGCAACACGGGGTTGCAGGGTTTCAGGATAAAATGCAAAAGAAATAGCCCCTCTGTGAAGGGCCATTCCCACCCAGAAGCAAATATTAGGTATAATGCAGACCAGCCTGTGAGAATCAAAATGCTGGGGCAGCACAGCAAGATGAACACGTCCCTCATGCAGTCTTGCTGAAGCCAGCAGATACGTGGCTGTTTCCTATTGCCACGTCTCACAAATACAAAGGTCCTCTTGAAAGAAACTGAAGTGAGATTTAGCAGCAGGAAATAGCCAACAGTTTGAAACCACCTGAGCCAGGACTTTGGCCTTAAATTCTTCAACTTGATGCTAGCACAGCATCAGTACCTTTACAGTCTCTATTAAGAAGGGGTAAAACCAGTTGGAGATGTCTGGGTCATCTCTGGGAACTTATATGAGAAATTTTTGCTGTACTGCAGATCAAAATAGCATTTTAACTCATTGATCCCCTGAATGTCATAAAATATGAAGCAAGATCCTTGTGTTTAGTGGTGGGAAAAAAATGAGTTTCTTTGGCCTCCTATTGCAGTATAAAGAATAAGTAAAATAAAGAAAAACAAAGGAAAAGAAAGGGAATACAAAGAGTAAAGTCAAGCAAGCAATTAAAAAAGATACAGATGGACTTCAATGCACAAAACCCATCCTAAACCTCCATCTCGGTAGCATGTTTAGCTCTTAAGCAAGTCTTATTACAGCTGCATGCAAATGCAGGGATGGCAGGACATTCCTTCAAACTGTGTTTTCATTAAAGATTCTGCTTTTTCCAGAATAACAGCAAACGACACATGAACTTCATATGAACTATAGGTCATGAAAGGATTTAGTATTGGCATTTTTAATCTAAAAAGTCTGTGCCAGAAAATCAATATGTTTCAGTCGCAGCATTCGAATGCAATTTTCTTCACGTAACAGGGTTCTTTCTTTCACTCCTCCTTCCTCTCCCTTTCTCTCTCTCTCTTCTTTAAAAATAATGAATAATTCCCAGTTTTTCTATGAAACAAGCAGGCACATTAGAAGGCAACAGCATCAATAACACATTACATGTAAACAGAAAATGAACAAAAAAATCATTCAAGGCCCCTTTCAAACTGGCGTGCTTTTCATCAGCACTATTACAGGTTCCATTCACATTATCGGATTGAACCACGCTGCATAACCAAGGTGCTGACAAGCCTTGATTACCCAATAACTCCTGTATTCCTTTCAGGCAGGTTCACCGAGAGGACAGGAATGCACGGCCTTCCTGTGGGGCAGGCTGCTTTCCAGCCAGACCAAGTCAATGAAACCCAACGCCCTCCTGCTTCTGCGCGCTGAAACAGCCTCTGCATTTCCTGAGAGGCAATTATGACTTTTCCCTTCTTTATTCTCAATTGTTTCGGATAACAATTTATTGTACATTGGAGGAGCCAATATAAACATTTTAAACTCTTTTCATAACACTCAGAGGGGGCTGCTAAGTCATCTCCGTAGTAAATCTGTTGTCGGCTCTTTCCCATGCTGCAGAGTCAACAAATCTGTCTCTCACCCAGGGCAGGCCCAGCCAGGCACTGATAAAGCAGGGGAAAATGAACACAGCGCCTTGCATGTCGCGTCTCTACTTGCTTTGACCTTCCCTGCGCGCTTGTTAGCCGCCCACCTTTCAGCTTTCCCTTTGCATGGCACACCTCTTGAATGACAGATTACTCGAAGGAAGAAAGCAAGGGGTGTGTGGGGGAAGCAGTTGCAGGCAGCCATAAGTGGTGTTTTTCCATTTGCATTAAACCCTGCTCCAGCCCAAGGAAGAGCAGAGGATGTATTATGCACTCACCCTTTCTAGCAACTTAGGCTGGAGCACTAATGAAAAGCAGGAGATGGAGTTGGGAGCCAGATGTGAGGAGAGGGCTTCCACCAAAAGGGAGCTGGAGCCAAGAGGGCTGGGACGTAACACAGGCGAATTCCCTTACCATGTCACTTGCCTAATTCCTTGCAGACAACTCCTTCTCTAACAACTGTGCATGTATCAAAGGCAATCAAGTAAAATAAACATTTGCTATAAATTTATTTTTGGTAGCAATTTACACTAAACTTACTGTTATTTCTTTTTAACTTATCAGTTCTTATTCCTCTTCTATGTGTCCCCCGAGTGAAACAGCTGCTTTAGTATCACTTAGCATCCAGAGCTGTGGGTGTAATATTACCCACATTTCTCTAATTAACATCTAATGACACAAGTTATCTGCATATTTTTCTTATTATCTTTATTATTTTAAAGTCAAGCTGAATTCAGCTTTTACCTGTGTCTGCTGCACATGCAGCAAGACTTTAGCACTATCTACAAAGCTCTCACCCAGCCCTGGCTCTCAGTGGGACCACAGGGATTTTCCTGCCTGGTGCTGCATCCTGCCACAGGTTCAGTTTCTGACCAAGCCCTGTAGGATCAAAGGAAGGATTATGTGTGCTCCTCTCACACCTGCCCAATGCACCAAGCCTGTTCCTTCTCTCAGTAGGGACTTTAGCGGGAAAAGATTGAAGAGATGGCTTCTACAAGCCCTGCAGATACCACAGCAGTTAGTGAGGAAACAGAGCTGCAGGATGGGGTCAGGGGAGCAAATCCTTGCTAAAGGTGTGAGGCTTGGGCAGGCCAGCTCATGGCAGAGACCTCTGTCAAGTCACTGCCACGTAAGCCAAGTACACATATTTAGGGCCTTAGTTTTTAATTCCCCTGGACAAAGGCACACAAGGGAGTGGGGCTCATGAAGCCACTCTTCAGAATCCATGTCCAGATGTCAGGTCTCTGAAGCATTTAACATTACAACCACAGGCATGCAGAGAGAAACACACACTCAAGTCCGCAAGTACACACACTGATACACAGTGAACTTTTCTGCTGTAAATATCCACTGCCTAGTTGCCAGCTTTATTGTTTTGTCTTCTCTTTCCTTCCCCACACATGGCTGTTATATTCGGCTCATCACTATGGTCTATTTATTGTCACAAGCCTTTTAAATGGCAAATATTTTGAGCTGTCTGTGGTTATGTCAGTTTACTTTTCAACACAGCCAATGAAGGGCTTTTTACTTGCTATCTCCTAGAATAGGAACAAAAACTGATTTCCTATACAAGTACAAACAAACAACAAAGCTCAAGCATTCTCCTTCCAAGCACAGGAGTTAGTCTTGCCCAAGGAAGCATGCTTGATGCATTTCAGCAGAAAACACACTACCTTGTGGATTTTCCTCACACACTTAACAGCAGCAAGCTTTAAACTTCTATGCATCCACCATCAAGCAGTGTCACATATGAGCACTAGATAACTGTATAAATATGACCTTGTTTTTTCCTTAGATGATCATGATTCTAACAATGCAAGTCCCAGAAATACCCATATATTTTTAAAGCCAGCATTACATTGTCAGAGATCATAAAAGTAATTCTTGATATTACAAGCACATCATAATAGAAAGATGAACAAAATGCATATATAACCTTCAAAAAATCATTTCCAAAACTATATCCCAAGATAGGGCATTTACAAAATTACTGTATTTGAAGTAATTTGTTATATTGAAAAGGGGGGGGGGGGATTAAATAAACTACTGGAAACCATACTAGCAATGGAAATGGATTGACTGCAGTAGCCTGTTGAGTACAGAACAGACTTGAAATCAGTGTTATGGATTTGCAGATATTTAGCTGCATGAATAACCTAAAGGAATCTTAGGACCAAAATGCAGTAAGTACATAAGTCTTTGCTTCATTGTTAATATAGTCATAGATTTTTATTTTAGTTAGTCCTAGTTTGTATGAAGAAATCAAAATTGCATGTCATCATATTTGCCTGGTATAGTTCTCCCAGCTTCATGGGACTGTTACCAAGCAAATGCTCCAATGAATATTTACTAAACATGATTAAATTGCAGACTGTTTCTGAACAAAATCACAGTTGCAAATCGCAGCTTTACATCACAGTATATGACAAAAATTGACCAAGACTGCTGTATTTTTGCAGTTCAGTCTCATTCTCTCAGGCTGGTATATAACTATCATGTCTTCAGCTCTATAGCAGCCCCTGTCCCAATGCCTACCAGAATGGAGACTTCATATAACAATTTTCTTCAATCAATCTAAATGAAAAGACATGTCATCACCCCCCTCCATCCATCACATTGTTTGCTGCATGTTAAACTGTAACTGCTGTGGCCTTACAGTACTTTCTTTTCGAATTTTCTGAGAAAGCTTCTTCATTAATTGTGCTGAACAAATTGTAATGACATTTTTTAATAGATGCTCAGGGACAGTTCATAAAAACTCTATGGGCCATTCAAATAAAGGTTTTATAGAATTTAACCAGATAAAGATGAAATTAACCTTTTTTCAAAAAGCTATTATCCCGTACACTGAGATATCTTTTCTGCAGTCTGACTAAACATCACTAACCTGTTATATCACCTCCTGGGGTGATAAACCATGGAGAAAGGAGAAAAAGCAAACTGGAGCATGAAACCAGACCTGTACCACATAAGCATAAACCATCACCAGCCTGTGTTCAAACTTCTGCATTAAAAGTCGGTGAACACTGCAGTCCCAGGAACCTCAGTGGCCAGACTGCAGTGCTGAATTTGTTTTCCAATTTGTTATTTTTATTGCCACTGACAATAAGTCTTTACATCAGGAACATCTTTAATCAGAAGATTTTATGAAGAAGTGCTGTTGCTTTTTTAGATCTTGAGTGGCCCTTCAGTCAGTGCAATGTCACTCTCTGCCCTGCAAGCAATAGGTGTAACGTCATCCAGATAACCTGCTGTCTTTTCAATAAATATTGACATCAGACATCGGCAATGCCCATTACTGTGCTCTCAAAAACGAAGATTACTTCCCTCCATCAGCAATAAAGGATGACTAACCTGTATTATGGTCAAAACACTTGGAAGCCTCCCCTGAAAAAAAGGGCACAATGGCTTTCTGTATCCAGGGGCTTAACATACCAACCTGCAAAAGCACTTCTGGCACACAAACTCATGTCCCTTGAATACCTGTCACTCAACTAAAACACAAATCCAAAACAGCTTAACTATCTAGAGAGATACAGTCCAAAACAAGTTTCAAAGGAAGATGTTTCAAATCAACCCCAGGCAAGACGGGTCTGAGCCAAAGAGACTCCATGTTAAATTAGTGAAGGATTCCTGTTAACAGCAGGGCAGGTTACAGCTCTAAATTTTCTCCACATCCATTCAGCTGGATTCAGCCCAATTTTCCTATGCAAATATTTCTAAATCTGCATCTCTTTCGCAAGTGTAGGCTCAGTAATGCTGACCCACAGTAATAGCTAGACAGATACCTTTTTTCCCCAAATACAAAAGGCAGCCATCAAGCTCAGCACTGCCTTTTGATGCAACAGCATTGCATACAACATCCAGCTGTCCACAGGACCAAACAGGGCTGAAAAAGGTTTTTTTTGCTTCATAAATTAGTCCCTTAGGAGAGTGTTCACCCCAAAGGAAACTGAGATGGATAAACCCTGTAATATTCACTGTGCAACAGCATGTGGAGGGCAGCAGCACTGGCACCACATGCTGAAATCCTTTGTCACTGCAAAGCAAAACTTTTTTTCTTAAACCTGGGAATAAAAGATTTAGTAGACTGTATGACAAACAAAATGAGGTGAGTGTTTACATAGGAAAACTAGCCCTCTTGTAGCTGCACAAATAAATAATCTTTTTTCTCTGAAGAAAGAGCATATGCTCAGCATTCTTTTGTCCTGTATCACAATAGAAAAATCCTTTGCACTGGAATATCTGAATCACTTTTTGGCAGTCTCTCAAGGTAAATGGAGTAAATTAAAAATGAATGTTTATCATAGGTGCACGCATACACACACACACAGGTGGAGTGCTGTATTTGCCTATCAAACATAAGAACCAATTGAGTCCATAAGTCATCCAAACAAGCAACTGAAAAGTGGAAATAATGGCATAACAACATCAGAAAACAACCTCCCAGAAAGAGATAAGTTTCCTCACAGCCATTTGTCTTGTCTAATTAATCCCACATGCGGGACTAGACTAGAACATTAAGAAAAAAAATTAGGCACAAAATATTACTTTCACTGAGAAGCTTTGGAAGTACAAAAGAAACAGAAATGCTTCATGGGTGTGCTTTGCTTTCAACCCCCCTTTTTCACATCATCTTCTTAACCTGGGACTCTGCCCTTGTGCCTAGATAAGGCTAAGATAATGTTAGCAGCACAGAAGAAAGTGGTTGGAAAAGCTGGGGAAAATTATGTTGTTACCACCAATAAAACAAGATGTCAGTTCCTAATAGATTAAAAACCTGTGTATTATGTTGCAGACTATTCCCGGGCACTCACAGAGCAGTCATGCCCAAGAGCGCTTCCCTCTGCTCAAGACCGGTGAAAAGGGCATGACCTATTCCCTTCCACGCAAACCTTGTCACAGTTTATCCGTATTTTTGTCAACTTGGAATTACACTGCTGTAACACACTCTCCACAGGGCAAAACAAAATGCAGAAACAAATGCAGAATGTGTCAACCGCTGATTTAATGGAGTATCTTGCTAGAAGCTCGTTCCCCTAATGCAAGCGGGTCTGTGATATCTGTCCTCAAAGAAGGCTGTGTAGGTATAGTGAAATGATATAAACCCAGCTATTTTTGAAAAGGATTTCTGATCTTGAGCATGCAGACAAACACATTTGACTATGTCCTCATCAAAACTGTGCCCACTTCTGAAGTTTTGGTGGGTTTTTGGTTTTGTTTTTTAAATGCACAGCAGACACTTCCTCAAACACATCATGCACAGAATAGGCTCCCAATGAAAGCTTCCTCAACATGCCACGGAATGTCACCCATATGCCTACTACTCTGAAGCAGACTACATATGTTCCTAGTTTGAACATGATAAAATGTGAACAGCATTATTCTATTCCCCCCCCATTATTCTACAGGTTTTGGGGAGGAAAAGGGACTACAGGTTGCAGCATTACACCAGCTGTAGTCTGAGAGGTGTGTGGCAGTGTCTGCTATGATATCACTGACACAGTTAATAATATAATGACATCCAGGTCATATACTGCATGCCATTCTTTTAATGCAATGAAGTAAATGCATACCATCTCTTTGCACATTAACAACAGAGAAGAAAACTATTCTGACACTTGGCACAGCTATGAGGATGTGCCTGCTGGCAGCGTTTGCCACAGAAACATCCCATGCTAACTCCCAGTTAACAAATAAGATCCTATGCTAACTCCCAGAGGGAAAGTGGCACTGAACAAGGCTTGAACAAGCTATCAGCTTTACAGAGAACTCTGCACCCTTTGGCAAACTTTTTAGAAGAAAAGTAAAACAAGGATTCAAATTCTGTGTTTGGCATCCAACTAAAGCAGGCAGCAGTGCGCTTGTTTTGGGCATGCGAACACGTAGGTATGTGTGTGTGCTGTGCAAATGCAACTGTATATATATGTACATACACAAATCCCCTGGCATCCATACGTGAATCCATATGTGAATCACTGGCGTACTTTTGAGGCAAAGAACATTTTAAAGTCCTTTTTCTCAGGAGAATCCTAAGGGATGCTTTCAGGTTTTTTGCTGAATAAAGTTCCCAGTTAGCTCTTGTAGACTTTCACCCTACAACTCTCTTCAGTTTGCTTTCAAAAGAAGGTGGTGTCACTCAAACCCTCCCACTATGGCCAGGGCTGAGGTGCCTGAACTGCTCTACTCTGCTCCCCTATCTGCCTCTGTTCAAGTGAAGATGCCTCCCATGCTCAGGGACATGCACCAGTCTCCTGGGACATAGGTCTGCTGCAGCACTTGTGCTGCAATTGTCCTCTCCAAGCAGAATGCATTTAACTTATCCGCTCTCTAAAAATCTGTTTCTCCCATGCTTGCTTAGTTGAAAGTAAATAGGTTAATCGCCATTGCAATATATCTGAAACAGATGTACTTTCCCTCTACCACCCCACCCAGAGAGAAAGGGGAATTGCAAAGTTTTCCTTCTCCTCTAAATGAAAATCTACCTTTTTGTAATTGAGTCAAACCCCAGGCCTCACATAAAACACCTTGGTGTCTAATTCCTTCTCTGCTGTATAGAACTTGCATATTTTCCTTTGGCATTTATAGGGATCTGACCATGATGTGTCTGATACAAATATTCCCAGCACACAATTGCCTTAAATGAATTAGGAGGAAGATTACTGGAACATCCTGATTAACACACCTAAATTTTACATCAGGAATGCTAGCAGCCAAAATGCCTGCCTTTGCCATCAGAAACCTCTTAAGAAAAGTCAGCCCACAGAACGAGTGGAAGAGCCTGAGGAGTGTATTGATACACACACAGATTTAGGAAACAACAGCAGAGAAATCTGTTCTCCTACCACCACTAATAAATAAGGTATTAAATAGTTAAGATTTCAATTACAAGGGAAGAATGTGGATAACCAAATAAAAGCAGGGGGAGTTGAAATACATAGTAGGTTAAATATTAATATTCTAAGTTCAGAACAAAAGGATGGTCTTTTGTAGCACTGTGCTTATGCTTCTGAATGTAAACATTGTTCTGAGAACCATTTTTCCTTTGCCCAATCTTTAAAGGGTAATAAATTAGACCTTGGACAGCCATACAAGCTGCTACTAGATGTGAATGTGAATGTGTCTGTAGAAAAGGCTGACTTTCAATCAAAGTCTATTGAAAGAATAGTTGGATTTTCTAAAGAAGCATGTTGTGCCTATTAACCAACTTACAAAAGGGGCCATTTTCTTGATTTATGTTTGGTTGCTATAGAGATCTTGCAGTACAGACTGGCAGGTGAAGCTCCCATTTAACAATCTCACAGGTTTTTCTTAGTTGTACTCAGAGGACACGCAGTTACAGTAGGTAAAATCCAACACACAAACAATACCGCATCTGTCAAACTTCAAGATCAGATTTAAGGCTTTCCAAGAATTTACTGGGAATACAGTAGAGTTATTACACAATCTCTGCCCACAAAAACTTTACACCCTGAAAAATCTTATCACAGTGAGCTGCTTCAACTCCATTAGGTTCTGTCACTGATCCACTTCTTATTCAGCAGGTAATTATAGGTGACAACATCACAACACTGAAGACTCACTGTCTATTTGTTTTAGGGTGTTTTTTGCAAAGCACACAATGTATTCATGAGGAAGAACCTCTGCTCTGCAACAACAACACTGATGCTAATGTGTGCAGGGCAGTGTCAATTAAAAAGACAATAAGCCCCTTGCCATAAACCCCCAAAAGCCCCAGAGAACATACAACTGAGAAACAACGTGTCATGTTGGAGTCAGAAGGAAAACTTTTGTGTGGCAGTAGGTCACAGGCAATTCAAGACCTAGACTGAGAAATGCTATTTTATAACACCAGATCTTCTGCCTAAACACTGATGAAAAGCAGCTATATGGAAACTAGAGTCCTGGAAGAGGAACAGGCAATGCAATGATCTACCTATGTGATGCTCCAAACAGCAATCTGAAAATCTGCATGTCTGTATATGCTTCAAATAAAAACCAAACTAGTATCAAGGAGGCCAGCCTTTCCTTAGCTGGTTCCTGGCATTGGCAGATAAAATATCAAGTAAACAGAATAGAAAAAAAAAAAATAAAAAAGAAAATCAAAGCCAGAAATATGTTTCTTACTGCATGAGGAAGAAAAAAATAATAAATCAATTGTTCCTATGTGATTTCTTGATTCAACAAGAAATTTCCATTGGCCTACCTTACCAGAAAGCAATCTGTATTTCAAAATCCAGCAAAGTCATTTGATTAAAGTAACAAATTTTGACAGAAGGTAGTACCTTACAGCAACCTTACTTATCCATATCTTCTATGTTACCATACTATTAGAAGTTTTACATAAATAGAGGACAGGAGGGGTAAGATAGACAAATTAAAGCATTACAGTTCCTCCCCTTTCCCCACTGTACATAAATATTAAGAGGGGGTGGGGGTGCCTGGGAAGGGCTGTTCCCACAGTCCCCTGGAGGGGTAGACACTACACACCCATTTTACTAGGACCTCTCAGTGCACAGCCTGTACTCCTTCAAAAGCAACTCCCACCTCTTGCCAGGAGAAGCTACCAGCTTTGTTCCTCTGCCCTACACAAACCCATCATGTTTGCCATGCTCACCTAGACAAACCCAAACTGCACTCAATACCATTGAAGAAAAACCCCAGTTTGTTTTAGTTGCTGCACAAAGTTGCTATCAAGAACGCTTGTTTTCAATTCCGAAGACGTATTTAGTGTCTGTAGAACAAACAAGATGCTGGGGGAGACAAACATCTGGAGCAGCCACTGGGAAGGCAGCAGCACATTACAAGATGGCTGTAAGTGAAGGAACTTTCATGTGGTGCAAAGGCAGCTTAACCCTGTGCTTATCAACACACAGAGGTGAGAGTCATATACCGCATTAAAAGGTGCAGGGTAATAGAAGGTTATCTCTTGCTAAGGAAAATACATATCTCTGAAGGATGATGGCTTGGGAGTCAAGATTGGTCTGATCCTGTACAGCTGAAATTAATGAAAAGGAGCCTTGTTGCCGAGTTCGAGAGTGCAGGACAGAGGCATGGGTAGGAGGAGGTCTGAAGTCAGGCAGAATTCACCCTCTCCAGGAATGATCTTTCATTTCTGCCCCCTGCAAAAGCTTGCTTACATTTAAAAGGGGAAGGATAACAGCAGTAATCGTCAAAGGATTTGTTTTAATTACTGCTGAAAGGACAGAAAGTCTTTCATTGTTCATATGAAACATATGGCTTTTGGGGAGATGGGTCCGAGTTATTTCATTACTAGTCTTTTGGAATTTTGGTGCTTATTGGGAACAAATACAGCCTTAACACCAGAGCTGTGATGAGGAGAGATGACTTCCTTGAAAAGCACTCCACTGTTTGCATCCTATTAATTATCTGGCAAATGGATTCCACCTGTTGTACATCACGCAGCACATACAGATGGGACTGAAATGTACCCTGGTTTTATATTTTATTTGGACTAACAGAGCCAGGATTTTAATCCAAGGGACAGTGAAGGAGCTAATAACACTCTCCATCAAAAACTTGGAAAAAGAACTACCGGGTTTTGGCTGTGGCCCTTCTCCTCAGATTATGTCCAAATACTTTACTTGCGGTGACTTCTAAGGAAAGCAGAAGTGATTAAATCCAATACATTTTGCTGTTGAACTGTGTTTCAGGCCTCATCTTGACACATTTCCTTTACTTAGAGTTATTTGTTTTTTTTTTACGTTAAAGTCACTGGCAATATTTTCACCATCTCCTGGTTTAAGCCCAAATCATAATGAAGGCAGATTTGACTGTTAAAACACTATTACACAGTATCTGTCATCCAGATTGGACAGTAATTTATTAAACCCTGTTTTATTGAAAGTCTGCATGTTGGCATTTTGGTTTTATACCTTGCATGTGTTTTAGTGTTGAACTTGGCTTTTCCATGAATCTTATAAAGATAAAAAGCACAAAGACTGAAATCCTGTTGCCTCTGAAGTAACAGGATTTTTTGTCACTGATGTCCACAGGGTAGGATTTCAATCCAAATTACTAACAGATTTTTTTTCACAAGTATCATCAATTTCTGTCTCTCCACTGTACACCTTTTGACTGGAGAGGTCAGTGAGGAGGACAAAAACCCAGTAAGAAATGCTACTATTAATATCATGTTCTAGACAACATCCCTGTGCACATGCGTGCACAACCATATCTTTTGGAACTGCTGCTAAGAGCATGTAGCAACACGTGAGGTCTGACACCTCAGCTAAGAGATTAGACCTGCAGTCTCTAAATGCTGAGGATATGTCCAGTAACAGAAAGATCCAGAATGGTGCAGACAATAACACTGAATGCAGGTCCCTCAAAAATATAAGAATATATGGCATCTACATTTTGTCATTCTATAGGATAGTGCATCCTAGATTTTGGTCTTCAATATGTATACACACAGTATGCACGCATGCAAACACAATAGGATGGCAATATCCATGTGAAAAGCTGCTCTATCATATAGTAAATGAATTTGTTGTACACAACCCCTCCCTTTTGCCTTGTAACTTTGGGTCCTTTTCAGTTTCAAAGCAGTTAAGATGCTTTCAATGGCTGTGCATTGTATTCCATAAAAAGCAACGAGGGTGGGGAAAGAGGACATCTCCCTGCTCTATACAGAAAGGGACAACTTTGCCATCTAGATTCTTCATATCCATGAAAGTTTAACAACTGACTTTGGTTCCGCCAGCAAGCACCAAGGGCTCAGTGTGCCCACCAGTTAAAGCATTCAAATTTTAACATCAACTCTTGCATGAAAAAAGTTCTTGGGTCACTTCCAAAGGCAGTTTGCTGTTTAATAAGCAGACCTCGCTTTGCGGGCATGGGATCTTGGGAAAAAAAATCACAATGAAACTTAAACCCCTCCAAAATATTCTTAAATAGCTTTCCTATAACCCATATGGCATATAAATGAATGTGGATAGTGGCATGTAATGAGTTTATTGGCAAACAGTTGGCATGGCCAGGTTAATTGTCCTTTTAGTGAGTAACCTTACACTGTAGCCATCTTAAATGCATGCTGATAGATTTTAAACACACCAGTCCACTGTGCATTATTTGTTCTCCATACATACACTTCTCTTAAAGTGTAAGTAGATATTTGCATATAAAATTCTGATGGCACACAAAGGATTTGATTTATGCATTCCTTTGTAAACCCACCAAAAGCATTACATTTTCCATCACTGATAAAACCTCCAGGCTTTTAAACTCACAAGCCTATTTTTTACAATTGTTAAGCTGCTGTTATGGCCTGTGAAGGTTCCTGGTCTGGTAACAATGGAAACTGGAATCTTATGTTTATCTTCAGGCCAGAATGGATGGAGGCAGCAATGGTATATGCTTTTTTAAACTAACCTGCTAATGACCTGAATCATGCCCTGGGGGATTAGTATCCCTTAGAGTAAGGGGATATTTAGTTCTGACAGCAGTTCAACCTAGTGCTCATTTAGAAGAAATTGCCTAATTCAGGATATGGGGGCTAGATCCTATTCTCCAAAATTAACTCATGCAGTGTGGGGTGTTTTTTTTTTTTTCAGATATATTAGCTTAGAAACATAGATGTTAGTTATGAAAAAGAATCTGCATTCAAACCTGAGTGGTTTTGCAAAAAAGAGTATGAGCAGTGCCAAACATTGAAGAAAATTTTGGTACTACAAAGATTTAAGAATGGGCTTGGTTGCTTATTAGTTTAACTTCAGTATGTCTGTTTTGTGCATCAAGTCAGCCATCCTTGCATCTCTGTTGAACCAGAGCTTCCCAGTGATACCAAGTTCTTGACTTCTCCTTTAAAAATGATGGAGCCAGCAGTTCAGATTAAACAGTGATTTCACCCATTCTTTGGATAAACCTGATCTGTCCTGAGGTCATAATAAATTCAGCTACACTAAAAAACTTTTTTGCTTTATCATAAGCATGTGCATTTTACATGTTACTGATCAAGATCAGAGATGGAAAATGGCACAGGATGGCTATTTCCATGATATCCTGTCGCACATCTGGAGATTAATGATGCAGCTTTCCAAAAGGGTTGTATAATTTAGAAAACACCCAAACACTTGAGTGCTTACTCACAAACCCAAACATGCAGCCCCACCAAGCACCACCAAAATACCACACTCTCTAATGTTCCTCATTATCACAGGGTAATAATGACCAGAATTCACCTTTCCTGGAGACTATGCTCTCTTCTTTATCTCTGTGTATATCTGTCACTCAGCGTTGCCCAAAATCAGAGCAGCACTTGCTATCATTCTATTACAGGTTTTCATCCCAGTTCTCAGCAAACCCGATTTATGCACACACGCAAAACAAGAACCCAGTTTACTGTTTGCAGAAGCATCAGTAAAAAGAATTAAAACTACAATAAAATTGCACATTTACTTAAGTTTCTTGGCACAATTTCCATTAAAACAAAATAAGAATAATAATAATAATAACTTTTTAAAATCACTTTTTACGCCACTCTGAAAAAGTCCACAAAAAAATGCACTAAAACTTTGCTCCTGATCCATTACAATGCCTTGGGAAATGTTCCTTCTTTTCAATTCCCTTGCCCCCCCCCCCCCCCCCCCCCCCCCAAAAAAAAACAAACAAAA
>NDXB01010452.1:35670-48734 GCA_002631895.1 Agapornis roseicollis
CCCCCAAAATAGAACAAAAGAGGTTTGGTTTAAAGCTGATGCGTTTTAAACATTTCAAGCAAATTCTGCTCATACGTGCAAATATTAATGGCTTGGGAGATTCCCCACCTCCAGAGGCAATGCTTGCATTCTGCAGCATGCGACAAAGGGAATAAATTTGTACCATACATGGCTACATGCAAATCTAGCTGCCACAATATTTATCATATACACGTATTTAAAAGTATTTAGAGATCAAGCCTTTCTCGAGGCTTTTACAGTAGTTTCCTTGCCCCTTGAAAACTTTTTAAACTTAGACACTTAAGAGCCTTTGAAACCAAATTCAGTGACTCCTAGAAAGTTAATTTAAAAATTGTTTGCTACTACAAAAGCAAAGCATACATATACCAACTGCCCTATGCCTGCATGCATGACAAGTACTAATAGATCAGAATATTCAAGGATATCAATGCTAGTTCTTTGATGACTTTGCCCACTTGCACTTATAGCATGCATGACACTAGATTGTCCCAGAAGGCAAGATGAAGGTTGAAACTGAGTGCCCCAGGCTTTCCAACTGGAACCACCTAATGCTCTTGCCCTGGCTGAGGAAACATCTCATCTCTCAACACAGAACACATTTTCTGCCTGCAACCACTAGATCTACTCTGGCTAATGTAGAGTAGCATGACCTGAAGCATCAAGTGCTGAGCAGGGACAGGAACACACCTGGGCACACCAGTGGCACTGCAGGCAACAAAACCTCTCAACTCGTTACTCAAAGCCCTGCAGGCAGCACTTGTAAAAATATGGCCAGCCAGGTGGCTCGTGTCTCCTGGTATGAGGCTGGAGATCCCAAGGCAGTTGGTGACCTTTATGCCAGCAGCTCCAGCCTGGGAGGTGGCAGGGCATGACCCATGCCAGTACATGCACTCCCCTGGATCCAGGTGCACTGTTAATAAAACTGTCTTTCCCACAGAGCCTGCAGAATAATACATTTTATATTCTAATGAAGTAATTATTAAAATAGGTAATTATTGAAATAACCACATCAACTCCCAGTCATTAAAATCCCCCTAAACAGAACGGCATGATGGCTTAGGCTATTAGAAAGCTTGGCAGTCACCCAACGCCTACAATAGCTTCTAATTAATTGATCTCACCTCTAATCTGCTATTGTTAGCCTAGTGCTGATCATTTGTTTGGCCTACAGATCCTATTGCCCCTTTCATTTGATTGTATTTGTTACTGTACCCTCTCTATCTCTTTCAATTAAGCACAGGTTAAGTGGTTCAACCGCAAGAGAATAGGAGATAATGGCACCAATCAAAGTAATCACTTTAATTTGCTAAATGGATTACAGGGAAACCCCAGCCAAAGTGAAGTCATAGCTGGTGGCCTTCACTTGAACTATACACAAAGAGTATCTAATTATTAACCCACCACATGCCAAACTTTGAAGATATCCAATAAAACAACACAGCATTCGGGTAGTAGCAGGCTTGCTCTCATTTACAGTCTTCCACTGTAAAACTACTTTGGCTGCAAAATCTCTATATCGGTGTCTTTCCCAGTATGCCATATGCCATACTTTCAAGTGCAACGTATCTAGATGTAACAGTCAGAATGCTGCACTGTATACCAGTCAAGAGTGGATTTATAATCTCTTTAAGGACATGCTCATGATAGAGTTCATTTTTCATATTTGTATTATCAATGCAAATTCAGCTTTGCAGTCAGTACTGCTTTTGCTGACTGCAGAAGTTTTAATAGTAAACAAGGTTTGTCCTTAAACTGGCAAGTGGGTTTCTTCCCTCTCTCCTCTTTCTGAAGTGTTTTTCAACAAGCTGTCTGGCAAGAGAGCTTCATGACCAGTACTTTGGCTGTGTGTGTCCTTGGGTAATCAGTCAGGCAGTGAATTCAAGATGTGAGCTTCATGAGACAGAGGTGCATTTCCTTGCAAATGACAAACAGTGGGATATTAGAAAGAAAATGGTAGGGGACACCAACAGAATCTCACACAGAGAGAAACCTAGCTTGTTGGAGAGGCAGAACCTCTTGGAAGTGACTGGATTTCTATGCCTTTTCAGAATAATTTTTTTACTAGTGGCAAAAGAGGGATTACCATATATAAATCTATTGTTCCTGCCAGAATACAACTTGCATCAGATGATAGGCTGGTAGCACAGAATACGGTATCATTTTGCACTTCCATTTTGCCTTTGGTTGGCTTATTTCAAACAGAATGATTAGGTTACCCTCAAGTAAAACATCTAAGAAATAAAATTTCCATTTTAACTTAAGGGAAACCAAGGTATACAGAGAAAGAATAATCTATATTCCAGGCTGGATGACTTTGGATCGTACAAAAAGCCCATTAAAAATGGATCAGGACTCTTACTTTCCAGACCTAACACCCAGATCACAAGAGAGCACTTACTTCTAACATTAGGTAAAGTTGCCTTGTAAGGCCAAGAACTACAATTTTGATTTCTGACTTAGCTTTTTGCATCCTCACTCGTGTGGGCACCAAAGCTCTTGTCCTGAGATTGTCAGCTTTTCACTGTCACTTTTGTGATGCATGTAGTTTCAGGACATTTCCATGCACACCCATGAACAAAGAAATGATAGGCACATCTCGAAATTTCCAGTAATGCTGCTAACACACCCTGCCTCTCTTCCAACAAGATATCAGCTTTATATTTCATAACATGTTTTTGTTTGCATGGTAACTGGCCAGTAACTTGGCATTCTTCTGCCGTTCTGCATTTTGACACTGGTTTAGCAGTAACTGCTTAGAGCTGAGCACATACTTTGTGCATTATTGAGTCAGCAACTGTGTATACACGCTATAACCTTCAGCAAAGCCTGTCCAACCACCACTTATTGGACACCTATGGTTCCATGGGAAAATCACAACTGAGCACAGGTTTGATTCTCATTGTCCCTCAGAGGTACATGCAATCTTCCTATCAAACTAGTTGCACAAGGAAATTGCTTACTCTGAACACATGCATTTTGTAAAAGAAGGACTTTATGGGTGCAGTTTGGAGAACAGAGTGAGATGCTCTTCTCATTTTCCACACAGACCTTCACCTTCACAGGTCCTGCTTACTACATCCTTGCCTGACACATCTGGATTACCTCCATGAGCTGACTCCACTCATCCAGACGGCAAAACAGGCTGCTTTTCATGGGGCAATGGACTTGGACTGACACACAGAAGGGGATCTGCAGCATGAGCAACTGCATCCAGCAAGGACTGGGAACCAGGCTGGGGGTAGGGGTTCCCTCAGCCATCCTGTCATCGCCCTCTTCTTTTACGTACAGCGTGCAAACACAACAAAAAAATCTGGACTGTGACCTGCAGCCCATTCCCACTTTAACCTCCAAGAAGCCCCCTTATGGAGAGGCACTTTCTGCCCACAGAGATCCATTGTGCTTGTGTATGCACATCTGACTTAAAGATACATGACTGGCTGACACCTTCCAGCACGGAGGAAACCAAACGTCTTTATTTCCAAATGCCTTTGCCATTTGAGAGCACGCATAAAGCTACATTCTGCTTTCCAGCTGCTGTAGCTCTAACAACCTTAATGGATTTAACAGCACATACAGAAATGGCCTTCCAGACTTCCCCTCCTTCCCCTCCCCTCAGTATTTTTGTATTTTAAATTATTGTATTGTTCAGGTAATTCATAAAGATAAAACTGAGCAAAAGGGTAGGTGGAAGCTTACCCAGTAGTATCGTCGGGTTGGACATTATTCAGAAAGTACAAGCTTTGAGGATTTGCAGTGCTGATTCAGCCCATTACAGAGCCAGGGGTAAACCCACAGCTCTACTCCGCTGGAATGCAGAAATATTTATTCACATCTGGAAACAGCTCATTTGCACTGGAAACTTTTAGAATATTTTCTCTTCTATTATGATACAAAAGCTACCAACTAATCATTTTTATTTTATTCATTGTTGTTCTATTTATCCAGCAGTCTTCCCCTCCATTTATATACCTACCTTAAATGAGCAAGCCATGCATGTTACAAAGTAAATCAAAATGCTTTGAAATCTGCCTGGGTTGGCACCAATAATACAAATTGGACCATAAATATTGAGGCCTTAGCGATCCCCTCTTAACAAGTAACCCAAATCAGAAACCAGGCAAAGCCCTCCCCTTTTAATCCAGCTGAACTATTACTATTAGCATGGAGGCACTCCAGCACACACAAATCCCTGGCTCGAGCGCCAGTTTTCAACACCACCTTAATTAAACCTGCTCCAAGCAAATTAAATCAGTATGGTGAACAAAACGGCTTCTGAAAGCAGGGAGCAGTTTACATTAGTGTTTCCAGCATGACTGTCAACAGTGCTGCAAAAACATTTTTTCTAAGCATCCGTGGGGATTTCTGGTTAAAAAAAAATATAAATTCCTATTGCAATTATTTGAGCAAACCACTGTGGAAAGATCCCGAGGAGACTGAACACAGGGAAGACACCTGCCCTGCACCTCATCCCTGCCAGCCCCAAGAGGGACAACTTCAAGCATCTGAAATCCTTCCCGATGTTTGATGTCCATGGTAATTTTCCAGGACTTAAATTCAGATCACAGACAAACCTGTTCCTCTTTCCCCTCTTCTTCCCTAGGTATCTGCTTGCGGTCAGGGTAGAAGACAGACTGCTGGGCCAGATGGACCCTTGGTCTGACCAGCACAGCATTCCTTACCACTCTCATATTGCAATACATTTCCCAAACTACCCTGTCACAGGCAGTGCAGAAAGTGTTTGCTCGCTCTTTCTTCTGGCTGTGAGAAGTCTATTATTCAGGTAATTACACTAGGAACTGTACCAAGTAAATGTTTTCCTCCTTTCTCTATTGATGCGAGACAAGGCCCAAGACTGACGATAATTCTATAGCCTTGCCATACAAGTAATTTAAATCTCACTGATAGATATTTTGCATGATCTCTGATTCAAAGCAGCCCTGAAAAAAAGACAATTCCCTTTAAACCCTTTGCTCCCTAAACCCCAACGACTGCAGGAGCAAATAAGAAGCAATTCTTCTGCTGAGCAAATTAAAACAGAGCTGTTAAGCAAAGTCCCAAGCTAGATTCTTTTATCAGTTCCTGTACTCAGCAGGACAGGTAGATATGCTCAAGAGCTGCCCTCCCATTCCATACCACCAGCCATAAGGGGTGCTGCACAGAAGGTGCAGGATTCCCTCTAGTAACACATTTGCAGTGTAAAAATAGCTGGTGTTGGCAATATGAGGATAGAGAAAGAGATGGAGAGCAGCAGTGCAAACTCTGATCTTCTCTCAGGGACAATAAGGAGAATGGGGACCCCAACCTCTCACAAGGCTGGAGTCAAAGCTCTCTTCATGCACCACATCACTGGAGCTGATAAGCATTTCCATCGTATCGCTGTAAGGCTTTGCTGCCACATACCCTATTAAAATGAATGTTCTGAAGAACTACAGCCCTGTTGCGTTTCTCAGTAGGGCATGTCTTCTGCAGTCACTACAGATACAGATCTCTTAAGTGCACTGCATTACAGAGAACATCAAAAGGCATAGTTACATCCAGATATTGAAGTTTCATCTCAAATTCTGTAGTTCATGTACAAAGATGAACATATACAAAGACCATTGCAGGAAAAGACTTCTGCAGGGACTGCTTTTAGCAGCCAGGTCTAAAACAACAGGAAAAAGCAAAAAAAGTTAAAAAGTAGGAAAAAAACCCCAAAAATAAAAACAAAAAAACCAACCAAACACCCCCCCCAAAAAAAAAAAAAAAAAAAAAAAAAAAAAAAAAAAAAAAAATGAGAAAAAAAAAAAAAAAAAACCTACCCCAAAGCAAAAACCTAACCCCAAAAAAAAAAATAAAAAAACAAAAAAAAAACCCCAAAAAAAAAAAAAAAAAATGAGAAAAAAAAAAAAAAAAAACCACCCAAACCCCCCCCCCAAAAAAAAAAAAAAAAAAAGACCTACCCCAAAGCTAAAACCTAAGCCCAATAATAATAATTAAAAAAAAAAATAAAGGAGAGAAAATAAAAAAAGAAAGATTAATTTCTGTGGGTAAGTCAAATATTCCATCTCTGTCAATAAAGCACAACCTCCTTAGGCTCTATACCAATTTCTATTCTTTTTAGCCAATGTATATGTAAAAGTTTATTACCACTTCAGTAGCAGTTAAACACAAATGAAAATACCTTATGTCTAGAGCACTCAGCCAGAAAACATCTGCTAAAAATCCCTGATTGAAACTTAGGTCTATGACATTCCAGGTTACCACTGCAACTAATGGCGAATGTAGGAAAAATGACCAGCTTCGGTGCCTTTCCTACTAACCCTCCAATAAATCTGTGAAAAATATTCCCTTCTCGAGGGATGTAACCCTCCCTTCTAACCTTTAGTTTTAATCTGCAAAGGAAAAGGATTTTCCTAGCTCAGAAGAAACAGCCTTTTTTCCTTTCTCCAAGTCAAAGTATTTTGTAAATATGACCCAAATTATCAAGTAATTTTGCTTCAACCAAAACTGATTTTTTTCAGCAAATCAACCCTTTGCAATTTGCAGTCATCTTAACACCACTATGCTGTCTGAAGAACCTGTTCTAGAAATATACACTGGACAATAAGGTAACAAATAGTGTGGTTAAAAAGTGGTTAGAGCTTTCAGATTCAGGTTTTACAGAAAAGCATTCATGCCACACAGTCCTGTCCAGCTCTCTAAACTGCCTGGTTTGGCTTGAAGCAGCTCCTAGTGCCTAGCCAACGAAATACTATCACTCAAAGACATCAAAATAGCCATGGAAAGAGGACATTATGCAATGACACAGCCCACTGCAGAAAAGTACCTGCCTTTGAAACTTAAACAAAAAATCAGAATTGCTCAGTAAAACATTTTGTTTTGAGGGAGAAAAACACTAAACCAGCTTCAGAAGAGCATGTAATATAGTCCAAAAAAAAAAGTGAAACAATATCAATCCTCCAGCTTTAAACACACTAGTCACATGATTTCCTACACAAAATCTAAATCCATCAGTATTTCAACAGTTCCCTAAATTAGTAAGCTATACTATTCTAGCAAAATCTGTTCAAACAGTAGGAAAAAGCAGAGAGTGATGTCAATTATATACTCACTGAAAGTACAGATGAGTATTCAAATCAAAGAAGTATCTAGAAGTTAAGACTATAGAAAAATATTCACATAAAATACTTATGAGCACAGTCTTTTGAGGAAAAATAATGTGCTAAGCCAAGTACATATGGAAGAATCTAAAATTACAAACTCTTATTCCAACTCCCAGTTATTCGGTAGCTAATCTGCACTGGACAAAGGTAACTAAATACAAATTAATTGTTAACAAAAACACCCAGTATTTTCCTGAATATTTAACAGCTGGACTGGATTACTGAGCAGTGAAATTTGGTCAGGCAGTGAGGAGAGAAAGCTTCCCAAACAAAGCCATAACAGAAGGAAATAAAACAATAAGCATTTATGACAAAAAATCTTTTCTTCTTCTTAACCGGCTATTAAATCTCACACCAAATGTCCCATTTCACAAATATGAATGAATCAAATCCACATACCTAGAAGCCAGTTTCTTTAAGCCTGCTTTTTAAAGGTGAATGGCTTCTTAATTTCAATTTACAGTGTAAGATAAAACAGAATTTCTTTTCTTTTAAGCTGTAACTTAGTATGTTTGATTCCCATTGCTAGGAAGATGCTTAAGTTTCTGTACGCCTCTATTATTTTAAAGTATATGAAATCTCAGGAACTTTTTCAGTCACCCCTTATCTACACTGGCTGCCATCACTATATGCAAGAGGCATATGTTGGACCTAACACACTTTTATTGAAATGGTGTGAACCTGCTCTGACACTCTCAGAAATATCTTAAAGTGCAGTTTAATCACAGAGGCCCTGACCAAGTCCCGAGGGACATGGGACTGCAATATGCAAAGGTGTCTCTGGATGAGGAGTTGTTGTCTCAGTTGTGGAGAGCAGTGGGAACAAGGCAAACTATTTTTCATCTTTCTGTTTCTGGTGTCCACAAGCTCAGGGATCACCTCCCCACCAGATAACAGCAAGATCCAATCTACCTAATTTAGACAGTCTCTCTTGTATGAGAATATAACACACAAGCATTATCCTTTAACACTTGCTTAAATGTTAGCCATCAAATGGCAGTTCCACTTGCAAACTTTCAAAAGCACCTTTTTTCCTTTCCAGCACAGGGAACTTGAGTGCTTATTTTACAGGGGCTGTACCACTGGTATCTAAAACATAGGTAAAAGATGGCCTAGATGGTCTCTCCACCTCCAACTTCCATCCCAGCTGCTAAGTTTCCCTGGTTCACTAAAACGTTTTCTGTGTTGAGTGGCTTTTCTGGCATTGGTATCATTGCAATCCCCAGGTACCCCCAACACCGGGGCCATGAGCACATCATATCTTGATGGACTGATCATCAATAAGACCAACCAAGTACAACCCTGACAAACGTTGGTTAGAAGAAGCCAATGCTTCATAAGGATGACTAAAACCTTGGAAAACATAGCAACATGGAAGACACTGTCAAGTTCAAGTGGGTGATGTGCCAAAAGACCCATCAGAGCTGCTCCAACTCCTCAAGTGGAATTCCTTTATGTTCAGGCACTGACTTGCCTTGCCAGATATTTCTAATGTGATTTACATTCTTCAGAAGTTCCCAAACCTTGCAAGTTAAGCCAAACCACAAGCCAAAGCCTCCACCTGCACAAAATGTTTATTTATAGCAGCTGCAGACTTACGGGGAGGCCAGCAACAGATTTGACCTGATCATCATGCTGTGTCAATAAATGGCCGACTGGCATCAAAAACATTAAACACAGAATTATCTGATTTATTCAGGAGCTCCTAATCAGAAAGTAAACAAACACTGGCACGTGTTTGCTGGACCAAGATTTGGAGGAGACTCCCATTCATCCATTTGAGAAAGACCTGGCTCACGCTGCCTTAGCTGTGGCAGCAACTTTCTTGTTGGCCAGCTCCATCTGTGCCCATTCTTGGATTGTGTTTGCCAGTTTGCAAAGGAAGCAAGTGCTTAGCAAAAGCTATCTCATTACAAGATTTCCAGTGGAGTTCACAGGGGGCAGGGAAAAATGAAGCAGAACACTTCAAAAGTGTGGGTACAACTGTCACCCACAGACCCTACTCCAGCCTCAGAGGCAGTGAAACACCCTGGGGTACACTGGTGAGATGCTGTGTCCAAGCAGCACATGCAGATGAACAGCTGAGCTAGACCTAGCCTTGCATGGCTTTCAGACTCCTGCACATGATGCTGAAGGAGGAGGCAAGGAGCAAGCACATTGGGGATCCAAGGAGCATGCAGCATCCCTCTCTGCCCTCCTTGGCCATGCAATGAGCTGGGGAAGGACTAGGAAGATCTTTGCTGCATTAGAGCAAGGCTGGAGGGAGGGGACAATGTTTCCCAGTGGGAAAGCAGTAGTGACGTGAGGAAAGAAAAGAGGGTGTGGATGAGTCTATGTGCCTGGGTCCAGGGCAAAGGGGTGAAGGAACCCTCACCCAAGCTCTGATCCCATTCTGTATGGCTGAGACACCCTCAGCCAGCACTAGTCTTGCCTTTTCTCAGGCTACAGGCTGAGAGACATGTTCACATGGAAACAAGACCTTGGGTCAAGCCCATTTCACACACAGGACCTTGCACTACACCCAACTCAAATGCAGCTGCACTGACCTAGCTCAAACCCCAGTAAGCTTTGGAAAGCCTCCCATCGATCCCACTGGCTGAGTCAGCCACCACAGTGCTCCCACTAGCTCAGCTCTTGGAGAGGTTTGGGAATTGTCACCTCCTGTTCCTGGAGGAGAGTGTGACGGAGAGGTGAAATATCTGATTTCAGGTAATGGAGAGGTTGTCAGCTGCTCTCTGCATTTTCCAACAGCCTTGCCAGATTATTCACAGCTAAATTTAAATGGCTAACAGTTTCACAGGTGTAACACACATGAGGCCAGGCTGCATGCCACCTTCTTACCTTTGCTGCACTAAGTCAATTCTTTCCTTAATTCTGCTGTGCTGATTGACAATAAATGTTCAAGCCTGGCAGTGTGCAACTACTGGGAAGGCACTACTCATGGCACTCATGTCAGATGCCTACCTGCCCAAATGCCATGAGGATTCATGGTCTGAGGATTAAATGCCAGCTTTTTTCCTGGCTAAGAAAACCTTTCTGGCACGGAGAGCAGGGATGACATGCAGCCTCTGCATAACCTGACCCCTCTGGCCACATACCTTCAACAGACAGCTAAAAAACCCCCACCTAATTATAAAGTTCTTTTTCTGATAGACAAGTTATTATATACCAAAAAGAAGGAAAACATCAGACAAAATCCTGAACAGTGATGACTACCCATTTAAAGATAAAGAAAAGGCCAAGAGAACAATGGAACTTCTTACCCTTAATCCTGGATTTATACATGTGTTATATTTAAAGATAAATTGAATTTCAAAGCCATTTGGAGTAAAAGGGCAGCTTGACAGAGAGCAATAGAGAGATCACTATACAAAACCAGGGCTATATATAAAGGTCAGCTATATGAATACCTAGGCTGCATAACGCCAACCTAAGATAACCACCAACAGGTGAACAGCATGTTACTCAGTATGGACCAAGTTTTTGTAAATTTGGTTCAGAAATGGTATTTTCAGAGATAAAAGTGATAAAAATAGCCTGGCAGGGAGATCCTCCAACTGTTAACTCCAAAAGGAAATTGACAAGAGTCTTCCCTGGAAAACATGCGAGATCTTTGAAATACAGTTTTGTTTTCCAAACATGTGGCAAAGGTATCTTTTGCCAGCAGACCACAGGTCTGATTTTGGCCACCCACTGTTAACAGCCTATGAAATAACTGATAGGAATTTCCTTTGAAGGATTAGAGGAGGGAGAAGTGGCAAGAGATGCTCCAGCTGAACACAGGGAAAGATGTTCTCAGCATTAGGCCAGGCAGGCAGCGGAGTAGGTCTTCTGACAGAGCCATCCAAACCTCCCCCCTGCTCAGAGCTGGGAGCCACCTGGGCTGATCTCAAAGCTGGCCCTGCTTCCAGCAGGGCACTCAACTGTACCGCTCCTGGGGTCCCACCCCATCCAAGATATGGGGTGATACCATATCCAGTATGGGTTTGCCAGCCGCACAGCAGAGCCTGGGACACCTGGGTTTAGTTTCCAGCTCTGCCACAAATTCCACACATTACCCTGGGCAGGGAAACATAATCCCCATGCTTCCCTTCTCTATTACCTCTGCTCTTCCTGTTTGTCCATCTCCTGCAATTAAATGTTGAACTCTAAAAGCAGGGGCTATGTGTTCATATGGTATTTCAAGCAGTGTGGCTTGATAGGATTTGGCACATTCATGTGCAGTGAAATAAATCAATCAATAGTCAGAAGAGTTACGTTACAGACCAGCATGGGCAGAGACGGCTACTACAGCGTCTACCTTTATTTTTTTGATTTGTTTCCAAGAACCTTAAGGATAATTTTCCTCAGGTATGAAATGCTAGATTAGGGCTAAATCTGTAATAAACATGAAAATGAAGTTTTGTCACACAATTAAATTGACATAATTACCCCCTCCTTGTAAAAGTTTATTATACATGAAAGCCTTCTGGAGGCACAGCTTGCTATTAAAATGCCTACACACCCAATTCTAGTTTCACTGCTGCACACAGAAGTGTGTTTGAGAATGTCTCTGCAAGACTGCAAGAATAAATGTTAGTTGTTAGCTGGAGAAAAAAGGAAATACGGAATGAGGGAATTTATTTATGCATCAGAATAAACACTCCCATTTCCCACTTGTTTCAGGGGAGCTACTGTACAGTGAGACTGAACTGCGCCTGCTGTTTTTCTAGCTATCAGAGGCTCACCAACACTACAATGCACCTTACCTCACTGAATGTTGTCAAACCCTACCCCTTGGGTCCTTCTAAATAACTGTAGGCATTGTTTCAGTGTAAGCCCTCTGCTGCCCCATCGCTGGGGACACCGGTGTGACAAGAAACCTGCTGGAAATGACAGTGAAAAATACTCCAGCACTGAACAGCAAAGCCACAGACTCTCTTAAAATAGCTGTTACAGCACCTATATTTTAATTTTAATGGCAAATCTTATGGAACAGACATGCTGGAAGAGTAATAAATAACAAGTTATTGTACCCGATCTTTCATTTCTTAATAGTTAAGGAGATTAATGTACTCATCTACCTTACTACTCTGAGCTATTCTGAAATGAAACCCCAGGCAGAGTACCTTCTCCACTACCACTGACGTGCCAAACTGCAAGCATTCTTTGCCACTTGTCTCTACAATCCATGCTGTGGTTTCTTGTTTGGATAGTCTTTGCTAAATAAAAAGTACATCAATAAATAAGTTTACTTAGCACATCAGAATCACTCATTATTGGGTCTTACACATAACAGGAGAAATAAAAAAAACTCCAAAAGAGATCTGCTCAACTAACAGAAGTCTTTATAATGGCACCCAAATATCACAGATCTAAATAGCCTAGCCCACAGTTTCTCTCTGGATTGTATTGGTATGCTCCTGACCTACTATCTATCATTAGAGAGATCTGTCTGCACTTCCATGATATCTCTAATCTCCCATTCTGAATATTTAAGAACTACAGCAACTGGAAATCAGTGCTCCATATTTCAGAGATAATTCATGTAATAAGGATGGAGTGGCTGTATCTCTGCAGCCTGTTCCTAATTCCTCTTCTCACCCAAAACTCTCAGCAGCTTCCCTGTGGGCATGTAAGGAGATCTGGCTTAGTTGTGGATATACCTGGCTCTGTCAGAGTTATCCATAGCTGCAGACTTTGAAATGCAATTCATTAGCAAGGATCAAACATAATGCTGGGTTATGCATTCCCCCTTTGTGTCTGCACCTGAACCAGCAGCCCTGCCTGGCCACATGGTACATACATGTTCAGCATAGAGAAAAAATATCAAATTAAGGAAATTCAACACAAAAAAGGTTAGTAACTTTAGTATATTAAAAAAAAAAAAAAAAAAATTAAAAAACACAAAAGGAAAAT
>NDXB01010452.1:48793-67096 GCA_002631895.1 Agapornis roseicollis
TTAAAAAAAAAAAAAAAGATATTAAAAAACTCTAATGGAATATTTTGCATGAGAAAAATCAACAAAGTCGCTCTTCAGAGCAGCCACATCCACTGGGTCTCAAACTAAATCCCAGAAAAAAAAACTTAAGTGAAAACCAGTTTTACTTCAGGCAAAAAACACTGAGATTTTCCTTCAAAGACAAGCAAAGTTACCTCCACAGGACAAGATGCTGAAAGCCTTTCTTACTGGGATACTAGCTGAAAAACAGTCAATAAACATATCTCACATCTTTGATTTGTCTTGTACTTTCTGGAAAGGAAAACCTTTGTGGCAAAAAGGTGGAAAATAAACCCCAGCCAACAACAGCATCTCCTCCAGTTTGCAGCAAAGGAGAATTTTAAAATTGCAGAAGGGGTTTACAGGAGTTTTCAACACCTATGACCTCATTCCTAAGTGAAAGCAGAAGTCTGCCGAGACAGAAACACACTGGTTCTTCCTTTAACGTACAAATCAAATGCCTAATGCCAGTGCTCACCAAGGGCTGTGTTCAGCATAAACCAGACAGCTCTACTAGCTGTTAACTTTCCAGCATACATAGGTATATATGAAAAAACTAATGCAAGAAAAAAATAAGAAGCATCTTTCATCTGAAGTACTGTTAATTAAGCCACTCATATAATTTATTTCTCAGTAATTTTACAAAGAACCTAAGAAATGGTGGATTTGGTTCAAATGTGGAAAAAACCCAAAACCATTTTTTTGAAGCTTTCTGCAAAATTCTACTGAACGCGCACAGAAAAAATAACCTTGTCAGTACAAAATGCCTTAAAGGAATCTCCCATAAAAACCCCAGCAAGGACGTAGACTGTTGACTGAATAGATCAGTGCAGTCTCTGGAGACAGTATCAAAGGCAGAGACTCTAAGCAACAGCAGATTTAGCAGATCTCTCACTTCCATCTCTTCACTCCAGGATGCCAGCCATCTCAAGAGACTAGCTCACACCAAACAGGGGGAACACTCAGCAATAGACTCAAAATTAAGCTTGCATGATTTCACAAAAGACCAGTTTGTTTCCAAGAGCTAAATACACAACTGAATTTTGAGCAAGGACCATGCTGAACGCTGACAGCACATCAGCAGCTTTGATGGGAGTAACAGCAGAGCTCCATGCATGCAGTGGCGAGGGTGCTCACCGGCATTAACTGATCCCTGCTTACACAAACACCCTCACTTATCACTTCTCCAAGTAAATATGCAGACCAAGTGGTTTTGACATTGTTTATATAAAGAACAAGGAAAATATGAATTTAAGAGACATTGCTGAGAAAGACCTGGATGTCTGGACAGAAAGCAATACCCCACAAAAAAGTTTGGGGTAGCAAAGGAAGAGATGCCAAGAGATCATACAGATGCTGAAATAGGGAGCTGAAGTTTCTTCTGAATATCCACCATGCCCTAACAGCAACTAACACCTCATGGGGAATGTAGACTCTTGATAAGAATATGTACTTCTAAAAGGCAGATTACATGCCACTGTTTGGCAGACATAAAACTTAAAATCCTCAAAGTTATAAATTAATGGTTGTGAACATTCCTCAAATTAGGGCTTTTTGTTTTAAGGCAAAACCTGCCCTCCCACAATGCAGACGTGGTGTGCTTCAGCAATGGTAAATTTGTTGGTTTGGGGTTTTATCCTGTTGGACTAGCAGCACTGTTCTAACCCTAAGTCACAAACAGCAGTAATATTTTCTAAGCTAAACATGTTAGCTTTCCTCTTCTATAATTGCACGATACACACTGATTAAACATTTGTTCTCTAAAGCTGGAAACATTATTTTGCATCAGGAAATCACACAGGTTTTGATTTTTATTTGTTTTGGCTTTCATTTGCAGTTTGCCTCTCTGAAAAACAATACAGGAAAAACCAAAATGTACTGTACTTATGCTGTACATGAAGATAAGGTCTATCAAAAAAAACCTTTTCACTTGTGATGAATAATCTTACACAGTAGAAACAAATACATAAATAGCAATACTCTGAAACTGCTTCCTATTCAAATATTCAGATCCCTGTTCAACTTAGACATGTTTATGCTGTCTGGAAGAGCACAGAATGAGAACAGCAACCAATCCCACACCGACCCCATTGGGAAATTCTGGGTCAGCTGCTGGAGAATTGTCCTGTGTCACTGGGCAGTGCTTGGCAATGCTTCCTCTCCATGCTATGGTGCTACCTTATTGATGGGGGTGGAGCAAGAACATAAAAAGAAAGCAAAAAGGAAAAACAAATAAAGGAAAAAAAAATACAGTTTATTCCCTCACAAGACTGTAAATCTCAGCATTGCTGGCCTCACCCTCATTAAACTCCCACCTCTCCCAATGAGAAACCTAGCACAAGTAGGAATGCCTTCCAAACACAATGTGAATGACAATGTATTTTATATATATTCTTCTCCATGCCTTGGTTTCCCAGCTGTAACATGAAGAGAATTGTAGCCCTCACCACCCCAAATCTTCTGAAAATAAAAACACTTATTTGAGGCTACCAGACAAAACACACCAGGCTTGATTGTCCTACAAAGGCCTCAAGAAAATTAGTATTATCTCAGAGATAAGTTTTCAGTAACAGGCAATAAATACTCCTCACCTATGACATGGAGAATTAACTCCTAATTATTCACAGGGCTCAAAAACACTTTTTATCACTGCTTTGATTCCTGGCTTTTCAAATACACCTCTTTTCTCAATTGTTTTCTCCAGGCAAAAATACCCGCCATGTAAATTAATAATGTGACATCAAGTAGAAACCAAAATAGCAGGGGCAATGCTGGTGTATAGAGCACTTTTTGTGCTAGCTGTAATAGTCTGATAAAAGACCTGCACACAAGTCCTGTGATAATACCAAATATAAAATCCTAGCGCAGACAAAGATACATACCAGGGCCTGATATAGATGAATGTATACTACTGAGTTACATCAAGGCTGAATTTTCACCTGGAATTTGTGATTGATTAATTCCTGTAATGTTGGTAACTGAAAGACAGGAGATTTTTCTTGGTAGTAAAGAGCCTTATGAGATATACCTAAACGGATTATGTTGATACCTTTCATGATGTAACCCTAATGATAATTTAATTGAAAAAGTGCTTTAAGCCACAATAGCAGAGACGACACAATTTCCTTTTTTCACTTTGACAATCATGGGCTAGGTCAGAACTGCTCTCAAAAATAAGGAGAAGGACAAATTTGCAATCAACTTAAAAGAATGTGCCAAATTCTGCATTAGTTTTCCTCCAGCCAAATACAGAAACATACTGCCATCAAAGCCCACAGATTTTCTTGTATCTATTCCCAGATCTTTTGTCTTTCATCAAAGAAATCACTCTATATTTACTCACATGCAAGTGTGCTCACTACTGTATCACCTTATACATACTACCTTGCTGTCTGCTGCAGCAACTGAGAAAACAGTGGGCAACTCTATGTGACTTTTACCTGTTGTTCTCTATACTCTCTCCAATCCTATTTCATTTATCACATCGTATATATTTTTTTGAGATGCCATGGGGTTCATAAGATTGAGAGCATCACACTACTAATAAAGGTACGTATCATTATCACCAAGTATATTGGTACCACCACTTCACAGATACACTGCTACTAGAGAGAGAGTAAAATGATTTTTGTGTATGATCATTTTCATTTCCATAGCTGTACTGTATAATTTACATACTTCTCATAGCCATCCTGCAAGGATGAACCAGGACATGTGCTAAAACTGCCTCTACAGGAACGGTGCTGTAGGGAGGCTGCAGCAGGATGTGAAAGGAGTTTGTCCATAACCCCACCCTGTTTCCCAGGTTTAGGGGGAAAGTTGCAGCCAGCTGAAAAAGCTGATTTTATGCCAATATTTTAGAGGACAAGCAGGATGATGTAGGTATTTATAGGTCAGCTAAACTGATATTGATTTCAGGCAACATAATATAAAAGCTGTTACAAATACAATCAGTGAAGAAATAAGGGATGGTAGCATAACTAAAGGAAATCAAGACTGTTATGGAAAAGAAGTCTTATCACATAAGCATGGTATCATTACAAGTATGGCTGGCAATACTATTGGGGAAATAATATAGACTAATTCAAATGTCAGGCATGACATTCCAATTAAAAATTATCAGTGGACATTATCAGAGAAGAAAACAGATTAAAAGCTGGCTGATCTATCCCAAAAAGTAATTGTAGATGGGAAGCTATCAGCAACTACAGACATTTCTAAGACAATTTTATGTGGATTTGGTCTCATTCCAATGTTGCTCAAATTCTGTTAATGGGGGATAAAGTTAGCAATGCTATCGATACCACTGTCAAAGGTTTCTGAAATTAGAACAGTACTAGGTTAACACCAGATCAGTTCCAGGGAGTAAATCACAATAATTAATTAACTAGGCTCCACCTCAAACCACCACCCCCTCAGTATCATCTCATTTCAACTTCACACATGTACAAATGAAAAAAACCACAATCACTGTGGCTGATGTATAGTTACCACACAACCCATCTTTCATGTATGGAAACTGGAGGAGAAAGTTGATGCTTGTGATTGTAAATAACACTAGTGAAGCATTTATTGCACACAAAGACTTCCGATATCCACTTTTCAAAAGGAGGTTGACCAACTGGAAATGACTCGGAAAAGAGCATCACAATGATCTCTGCCCTGGGTACTGTTATATTCTGAAAACATAAAACAACCAAAAAAAGAAAACAAATGCAACCGGCAAAGCAAACAAAAAAACCCACTGAAACCTGAGTTTAGGTCTCACTTTTTTGAGGAGGAGAAATTCAAATACCTTGAATCATCTGGAGAAAGATCCCAGACATGCACAGCATACATGGGTAAACTCACCAGTGAAGGAAACACAAATAGGTAATTTGTATTTCTTACCCATTCTCCTCTAACATCCATCCTTTTATCCAGACACTCTCCATTCCCCAGAAGACTAAAGAACAGGAGTGAGGTGGAAGAGGCACTGGGAAGTACAAAGAAATATGCACTAAAATATGATGTAGCTAATCAGGCATAAGTGCTGATGCTACAAACAGCAGAGCATTGATGGTACCCCCTCCAACAAGCAGGAAAGCTTTATTTCCTAGCTATTTGACAATTCTCTGCCTAAGGCATCAACATATCTCTTCAGTCACAGAATATCCCTACCTATAATGAAGACAAAAACTATGTACGTGATTGTACTGACTGGTGAGGAAGCTCACAGCAGTTTCTACCCTGAACTTTCTTCTCCAGAGAATTTACTTGTACTGTTGAGCAACCCTTTTGATGAAACTCCTGTAATTTATTTTGCCTTCTAGAGACTTCAGCACTCAAAAGGCAGGAAGGGTCCAGAGATTCGGAGAAGCTATTGCTTAGACACAGCCATACAGCCAGGTCACGCAGCAGGCCCTTCACACCTGATTCAGCCACAAGAACCTTAATCTTGGCCACCTTTCACTATGTTACTTCAAATCCTTCACTGATCACCTACTACCCTCAACCTCCATGGTAATTATCCCTTCTCCATCATTTCTACGAAGTATTATTTAGTCCCTCAATAAGTAGATAGCTCCAATGAATATCCAAAAGGATAGATCTCCTTTTCAGCCTATCACCTAAACATTTAATTGGTACCACTAACAGCTCAATCTTTCCTTGTAGTCCCTTGCAGGTGCTCCATATCTGGTTTAGAAAGATGAGTAACAGAAGGATGAGTTAAGCCCAAGAATCATAACTGTCATTACAAAACCATAACATGAATGGGCCGACTCCGATTTCAGCTTTCAAACAGTCCTGCATTCCTAAAGACATGAGCATTACACAAGTCTTCTGTTTGTTTTATGCACCTAGAATGCCTTCCTACAGCATGAATTCAATAGCAAATACTCGCATTCTTGAGCCTTTCTGGTCTGTGGCCTTTCATGCACTCCTCCTGTATTTTCTCATTTTCATTGCTGCATATCCCCTTTGCATTCTTTCACAGATATGGAAAACAAGTTACTCCATCTCTAACATACTGGTCTGCATATCACCTGTGCTTCTGGTAGCAAAATCATGGAGGCACAGAAAATTAGCATGAAGACTAGCATACTAAGGAACGGAAGAGATATATTTAGAAAAGCTTACACCAGAAAAGGGGACAGAAAAAGACAATGTTATATCTAGACATGATGTGAACAGAATTAATGCACCCACAGAGCATCTGAGGATGAGAACAACAGACATTCTTTTAAAGCTCTCAGCTTTATTCCCAAAAAACTAGAGGTGGAAGCTGAAGAATATAGAAAGCCTATGGATAACCACACCAACATTAACTTTTCTGTTAGCTTATCCCACCATCACAGTCTGGAATTCAGCTTGCAGATCTACTGGCCATTTAACACTAAACATGTCTCACCTTCCTCCTCCCTGAGCTCACAGCTGCAAGACCCCATCCCTTCATGTCAACCTTGGTGTTCATCTGACTTGGGTCATCAGTGTGGCAATTTAGGGATCTAAGCTGGCAGAAAATGTTCTCTATAAATCCTTCTTACATCTGGCAGCCTAGCTTTTCACCAGTTTGGTGCTCTGAGCTGGCTCCCCATGGATTAGAGGAGCATCAAAGGAAGGAAGGCAACAGCCACTGAGGTGTACGGGGATGGAGCAGCACCAGTGCTCCCAGTAGCCACCAGCCTGGCCACAGGCAGAGCCACAGCATGAAACCTTGCCCTTGCTTAGCATGAGACCCTGTTTTCTAACAGTATCACATTCATTACCTTACAGAGCACCTTCTGAATGAGGATACGCTACATTTTTGAGTGATCAGTCAAACCCAAATAATCAATTACATCTTTTGTCAAAACTGTTTACTCTTTCACACTGTGCTGGAGTCATTAAGAATGGACACCAAGCAGGACTGGTTATTTATCCTTCTCCTCCTGCCCTGAAAGGGAATTAATCTTAAACTTTCTGTTTAATGATCTCAATAAAGGCTCACTGTAAATGACAGCAGGCTGCACTGACAAATATTTAAAAACAGAGGGGCCTCCAAATGACAGAGTTCAGCAACACAAAAGTGCTCCTCAACACGTACGTCAAGTGACACCAACCCTCTGTGCAAGGCAAGGTTAAAAACATGCTGCCCACCACTCCAGTGCTACAGAAAACACTGTGCAATTAGTAACCTCTAGAGATTTACTCAAGCTGTGAAAGAAAGGCAAAAGTGAAAGGAGTGGATTCAAAAGCAATCCCTAAAACTGCTGGCCAACCCACTTAACATGTCTCAGTATTTATGCAGAAAATGCAATCCTTCTGTTAAAGAAAGGTATCCAATGAACCTGCTGTACCCATCCATCGACCCTCCTGGCCAGCAGTGTGTACAGTCCACACAGTGAGGTGTGTGACCGTGCTGCAGCACTGCACAGGCGTTAGACAACGCTATGGACTGCCCCATGCAGTCATGTATAGCACCCTCACAGCAAGGGATGACACTTCAGCTGAGGGGATGCAACTTATTAAAACATGTGGGCCAGGGTGGAACAAGCACATCCCTTGGCTTGGCCACAGTCCTCAGCAAATACCTCCCTCTCACTACCCATATCACAATGACCTTTCCATGTGCACCAAAATTAGGAAACATGTTTTGCCAAAGCAGAATAAACCAGGATGTTCTGAACTCTGTCAGGGTGATTTTAACCAAAATGTAAGAGGAAGATGGGACTTTGGCATTCAGAGAAGCCTCTATGCATGATGACACCGTTCTCTCCCAGTATTTAGTAGATTTTAATCTGCACTTCTTGCCTATCTAGGATATTTTTTCCCTTCCCCTCCAGAGATAAAGAGAGTCTGCTTTTACATACTCTAAGATTTTTTAAATCCCATTTTAAAACCAATGCAGTTTTTATCATTATTTTCCATTCATTTTCACTGTTCCACTCCACCCAAGCAAAGCTGACAGTTCCCCACAGCAGCAAGCCATGTTGACAGCCATTGTCTCATTCATATGCACACTCAGAGCACTATAAATCTGCTCAAATATCATTCCTCCCCCGGGGCATTGCTTTTCCCCAAAAATATCTACATAGCTAGCTGCAGAAATTTCGCCTTCTAATTAACTTACAGGTTCCAAATACCACCAGCTGGAACCGCAGTGCACAGCCTGGGCACTGAATGCAGGGGAACCCAGCTGAAGGATGAGGGTCTTACCTATTGTTTCTTTACTTTGGTGTTGGTTTGGGTTTTGTGTATGTGTGTGTGTGTGTGTGTTTTTCCCTTTCATTTAACAGCCAGCAAGTTGAAACCTACCGGACCCTTTATCAACACATGAATGAATGGACAGCGAATAATCCATAAATTGAATGATTTGAAGCTATCCACACAACTCTCACTGATATTTTTGCTGGCTGTGTCACATCATGTTACATTTCTGACATGTCATATTTGTGCTTGAGTCATGGTGCAACCTGATGGAAGAACAAAGCCTGATACTATGCAACAGGACATACCAACAAGGCCAAAACCCCTATATGTATGTTGATTGACAACCCTCCTCTAATTTGGATTTAGTTAATTCCTTCTAAAAGACAAGAACGAAGTTCAGAGAAGGTTAAAGTGCATATGCAGAGCTTTATAATCTATTAACACAATAACCAGCCATATATGACTATGCAATAAGCTGAGGGAATTTGCCAGAAACACTTCACTTTGCAAACAATATTTACAGCAACGCTTGATTCATTACATGCTCTGTATACACAGACTAGGGCAGTGTTTCTCTAACAAGAAGACTCAAAGGCATGAGCTGAGCAGTCATTGCAAAATCAGAAAAAGTTATAATCAGTTTAGTTTTTAGTGATGAAAAATATTTACTGAGTTGAGGCAGGCTGGGAAAGAAACCAATTTCAAACTAGGGCCAAACACCAACAGGGAAATGAAGTGGCAATTTTAAGCTTAAAACTTTAAGAACTATAAAAATCAACTCACTAAATGTTCTCTGCCTTTAAACTCCCGGTTTTTCAATGGATAGCTTTTTGTTCTGCTGGATTTTGTTTATGTAGTGCAGACTGATCTTCATTTGTGTCAATCTTCCACAGTGCTGTCACTGGGAAGAGTCACCAGGCTTCACTCTTCTGCTTGATGTCCAGGTAAGGCTTGCTCCTTCAGCTGCTTCTGTATTAGCACAAAGGAGCTGTGCTGTGTCAGCAACCTCCCCATCGTCCTCGAGAGAGAAAGCTGGGACCTGTGGGAGCCTAAGCCAGCCTCAAGAAGGAACTTTAGAAGAGCAGATTTGTATTCCTTACAGCAGCAAGGGAGATCCTAACGTTGAAGACTGTGATTTGTGATGATGATCTTAACCCAGCACCACTTCAAGAAATAAATTAGATACTGTCTTTTAAGGGCATTCATTTTTTGCCCAAATAAGGCTTCAAGAAAGTTACAACTGAAGTTTTTTGGCTTGTGGTACTGCTTTTACTGTCTAAATAAGCCCATAAAGTACTTAAGCAGTAAAAGAAGTATAACATCAGCAAAGTGCTCTTCATGGTGTATTAATACGTGCATGCTCTGGATATGGACAGTAAAAACACTGGAAATGAATGCAACAAGCTACAGCAGTAAAAAAAAAATATCCATTTTGCTGCAGTAACATAGGGCTCAGTAGGCGCTCCTGCAAATACTGTCATGTTGTCAAACTACTTCATGTTTCCTACACAGGTAGGAGCAGTTGGTAAAGACCTTACAGCAAAAAAAAAAACCCAGGGTGACTGCCAAATCCTGAGAGGGGAACAATCATACTGCTTAGCCCAGTTATCTGGAAATACAAAAGCAGCAGCAGCAAAGCAAAGGGAGATCAAATCTTGCTCATCCCGCTCACAAACCATCCCATGGTTTTGCAGAGGTTTTTCTGTGACTGGGAAGATTTTTCTAAAAACAACCTGTGTGCAGCATTTTAACTCTGAAAATACACAGTGCAGGTTCAGAAACACCCTGAAGTTCAGACTGCTTTTAGGTTTTCTTGTCTCACACCTGTAAAGCCCAAAATCACTCTAGAAAACACTGGCCATGAATAAAACCACATTTCAGAAATGCCTATTTTGTAGCTAGTATTTCCTCCAATCCTACTATGGATGTGTCCTATGGAGTAATACAGTCCTCCTACTCTATTACATGGACCACTGACAACTACATTTCTCCATCTGGCAATCCCTGGAACTGATGCAATCCCATGGCAAGCACCTACAGTATCACCACTGCGATTCAAAAGTGTAAGCAAAGTCACTCAATTGCCTTGCCCCTGAAGTAAATCTTGCCTTCAAGACAACTCGCAAGGGAAGGATTGTTTTGCTGTAGGATCTTGCAGACCAAAGAAAATCAATGGATTGGTACAGGAAAGAGGGATTTAGTTTTTGTGAGGCAGTGCTTCTCAAACATACTTACCTTCATGTGTGTGATTGAAACAGGAAGCTATATCAGGACAACGTCAGAAAAATCCTTAAAATTCCGAATTCTGGCACCAGGTTTTCATAAAGCCTTTCCCTATCCCTAAAAATGATATAACAGGCACGCAGGCCAGAGATTTATGGCTTCCTATTCAAGCCCTCACTAGCCATCAATCTAAAGAATCAATTCCTGCTCCTTCCAAACAGAAATGCAGCCAATGACTGACCAAATAGACCTCTTTGAAATTACAATCGCAAAGTCAGAAGGTACCTCCACCATTAACATAGTTATGAAATAGGGAAGCTGCATCAATCTTTAGCAACATATTTTGCCTTTGCTGATGCTGTTCTGAAACAACACAAGGTCTGCAAGATGATTTTCTTACTGAGTAACACCATACTTGGAGTAATACATTACTGGTGGGACTCCCCTGATGATGTATTACACTAATGCATCATTAGGATGATGTTTCACACTGATGATATATTGCAGTGCAACATAATGAGAGCAATAGCTCACTGGGTGCATAATCCTGCCAGGAGCTGTGCGCCTGCAGCTCTCTGACTTCATTTGCAGTTCAGGGTGTCCAGGGCTTAGATGGATTAGGTCCTAGGATACCCACGGTTTAAAGGATAGCAAGAGTCAGAGAAATGCAAACATACAGGTGGGTGCAGTTAATTACAGGATACAATGTACAGTAAGCCAATATCAAGACACACTTTGGCATCGCAATTTTACACCTGTGCAAAACATCTTCAAACTAAGAAGTTGTTGTAGACAGGGCTCCTGAAGCTTCTTATTCATATGACAGCAGCCATTGTAGCAGACTCAGGTTGCTTATAGCCTTGGTAACAACACTTAGCTTAAATTCTCCATGCCAGATGTCTGTTAGAAGAAGGGGGAAGGCTGGGGAAAGAGGGTGGCTGATTGTTTTTAATCAGTAACTTCAGTGAAATCAGTTCTGTTCAGCTGTTTCTATGCCCCAGACTAAGACAAAACCAGGTGGTTTTGCCAACAATGAAAGATGCCAGTGACCTTTTATTAACAGAGATATTTGATCTGTATGAAATTTTCAAAGGACCTTTGCACTATGATCAGTGCCCCCAACAAGCAGGCAACATTTTCAGATTTGGGAACTCTTCACCATGAAACCATACACAATGCTCAAAAGGAGGGCAAACTGATAAGTAAACAAGAAGGAACAACTCATTTTTGAATAAGAACTCCTCCTCCAGTTTTTCACAAAAACATTAACATTTATAATTGAACCACAACTTCATTACTTATTTGCTTTTCGATTCAATACCTTTGGGGATCTTGACTAAGTCTAAAAACACACACACACACGAAAACATAACATGGATGCAATTTCCAACTTTTTGGATTTATTCAGTTGTAGAAAACATAACAGCATTTTAGACAACTACCCATTGGGCTCTGCATGTTCATATTTCAGGTCCTCCAGAATAACAGCCATCAACAATGCATGAACCAGACTGCTAACCAGAGAACATCAGCTATTCTGGTCACATATCCGAGAACACCCCCTTGCCTTTTATACCTTTCTCCTGACAACTGTAATTGAGAAACCACAGGATAGCTAATGGATCAGGAAAGAGGACAGCCACCTCAGCTCGCTAAATGATGAGTTGGTATCTCCTCCTGCTCCCATGTATATTCTTTCAGACTGATAGAGCTATAGGGCTCTCTCTTGTAGATAGTATTTCCACCAGTATAGCAAACAGGCTCGGAAAGAGGTCAAAACCAAAACAAACACAAAACAGTTTTAGGAGACTACTTCTGATCATCCCCACGGCACATCTCAGGAAAAATTGATTTCTAAGAAGATCATGCCAGTTGAGCTTCACACTGACCTACACAAAAGCCTGAGTCCACCCATCAGGATAGTGGCTGCTTCCCAAGCAGTGCTGTTCCCTCCCCCCATTGCCCAGGGAGAGAACAAGGACCATAGCACAAAAATGGGGCCAACACAAACCCCACCTTTTAGCTTGAAGCATACAGCTATGCTGTCCCCAAGCCTGGGGACAGCAATGAAAACTCACCCCTTAAACACATTGCAAGAAAAAAAAAACAAAAAGACCAGACTGGCTTCATGCACTTCCTCCAGCAGGAGCCCATGCAAGGGCCAACTGCATCCTGGCTGTAAATTCTCTGTCATGGGAGCATTATACCCAGGGAAAGGAATGCCTTTCCATCTGTGTATTTCCCCTCAGGCGCTCACTTGATAATGAAACCAGTTAAGGTCCTTGGGTTCACAATGTTATTACAGTCAGATAATATTTTGTTTGCAGCCTAGCCTGAAGAACTCCTAAGTAGCAGAGTACAGGCACCATACACCTGTTAAGTCATGGCTTTTCTTCTCTAAGTGGACAAATCTGTTTTAGCCATCTCCAGAGATTTTCCACTCACAGTTAATTACAAAGCACTGACTGTACTCATTTCCTGATCTTAGAGAGAACCTGTAACAAATGTAAGCCATTCCCTCTGTCCCTGGGAAATACCAGCAATCCTTCTAGCAGCCAGGCTGCACTCCTTCACCCCTTATCCTGCAAGCCACTCAGACCTTCTGCTCCATCACAAACACTCGTATGTACAGAAAATAACCTCTTATTAGGAAAGAAACTGCATGGGCTGGCTGAGCCTAACATTTTAGAAAGCAAACACACCTCTTGAACACAAAAACATCAGCACAGGTGGCCAGTCTAAGGTCATTCTGCAGAGCCCTGTGGTGAACACTGAGATGGACAGACCCAGTTCTGGCTGTTCTGTAGTCAGTGATGCCCATGTACAGAGCCACCCAGCACAGAAGCAGCATTTCATTCACTTTCTGCATAGCCAAACATGGCTACAGAAATGATCATACGTTTCCCAACAATTCAAAGGCAAGTTTCTTTAAAGTTAACAGGGTCACAAAGAAATTTACCCCATGTTGGATGTGAAACTTGTTGGAGCCACTTTCTCACTATGACACATACCCTACCACACAGTTTTGATCCATAGTATCATTGTGCCTTGTACACTACAAGGTATTCTGGAATCAGGTCAGACAAGATAAGCATTCCAGGGAAAGAGACAAGGAAAATGTAGTCCATCCTAACAAAAAAAATGATACTTCATTGTGACAACAGCCTTTCTTCATGCTCCTCCTAGCAGGCCAATGTCTGATCCTGGGCACAAATCCTTGGAAACCAGTCTCCCTGACCTTACAGACATACATTAGGTCAATGGTTCCCAACTTTCCGGACCAATAGATAACTGACAATTATCAACATTTTTCTCGTATTGTCACACACACTTACCATCAACCTTCTAACTTGAGACTCGACAAAGGTGATGTGACTCAGTAGCAAGGCTCTAATGCCTTCTCCATTACTCTTGCAGGATGACTGCTGCTAAGCAAACATAAGCAAAGAGCCCCCCTCTCCACTGGTGTCACCTCTGAGAAACTTAGAGTTTGAATCTGTCCACTGGCTTCCTCATTGTTAGGAGTTGTTTCACACCAAATCCAAGGAGCCAGCTGCCTCCTTTGTCACTGTCCAAGCATAAGCTCCCTTCCAGGCTCCACTTTCCCCTTGTCTTGACTGCCAAGAACCAGCCTAACCTTAAAAAGCACTTTTATGTTCCTCTTGCTCCAAAGACAACATCTCACTGAAGATGCCACCCTTCCACTTTGACGATAAATACAAAGCAATTCCCTCAGTGAGAAAAGAGGGAGCAAAAACATTTTCTGTAATTACACATGTGGGGATAAAAGCACAAAAATCGATTAAAGAATACCAGACACAGCCAGACAACTTGCAAGGACAAGAAAGTAAAGGAAAAGATTATAAAGAGAGCTCCTGAGTGAACTGAGAGTTGAAGCTACAGGTAAGGAAGGCCTTAAACAACATATCTTACCCTCAAATTACGTTCTTTAAGGAAGGAACCTGGCAATCCCCAAAATGTGCTTACTGCATCCAGTGAGAAAGGAGAGGCATCAGCTCCAGAGAGAACTTGCAGCAGCAGGCCTTCAGAAGAGCTGCTTTAACAACTTTGTCTAGACCTTCTTTTTTTACTCCTGAAAAGGCAAAGGGGCACACATCTCTTACCTCTTCATTGCTTTCTTACTAGGACTAACTGCAGAGTCTTCTGGGTGGCCAAAGAAGTTTCATGGGCCGAAAACTGATAAAAAAGGATTATCATGCAACATATAGGGAGAAAAAAACCCGCATGTATCTCACTCTGAGGTTTAGTACTAATGCTCTTCCTCTGCATACATTATAGTTTTAAATTCTAGGTTGTCCAGGGTGTAATATTCTCAGCACTGTTAGAAACCCGCAGGCACACGTGCAGAGTGCTTCACAATGGTGACACAGGTTTGGAAGAAACCCGATTTTAACTACCAGCATTAGTGACTTCCCATATACTTGCACTAGCGATGGGCTGCCTCAGTAGGCTTCACCTTGGTTATGGAATGCTCCAGCTTTGGCTTAAACGAGCAGGTAAAAATTCTTTGCTTATTGAAAACAGTGAAATGGGAAGTAATTTTAATATAACATTTGGTAGTAGGTAAACTGAATAAAAATGAGCATTTTCTGGGACTTGTGCTGTATGTTTTAATTCACCTTTCCAAACCATTTACAGCATTGATTTGCATTTTTTACGGCACATAAATAACCTGTTCTTAAAAAGCAAAGATACTGCAATACATTTTCATCAAGTTTGTGTGAGTAAGTACATACTAAAATGGCAATCATCCCTTCCAATAACATCCTGGAAGAGCTTGCTTCTTCTGCAAGTAATAAAAGCCAAGGAGAGCAAACCATGCTCCAAGATGTTTGGCCTGCATCATGAGGCAACTGATGCATTCCAAATACCCATTTGCAAAACCAACCACTGCTAATCAATATTGAAATTGTTCTCTCTCTGACTTAACCATATTTCTGTTTTGGTAAACAGAAGAAATTGCCAATTAGCTGGACTCTGCTGGACTAGGCAGCCAAGGGAAACACGGTCAACCTGACCAGTTCAGCTCAGAGTTAAGATGACACATTTCAATTACAATATTTAATCGATCACTGGCTGTGATTGAGGTTTCACTGTATGGTCTCCACAGGCTGCCTTGTTTCTAAACATTCAGCTTTTTCTTTTTTTTAAGAAGCCCCAAGCTTTGCATTTCAAGGATGAGAACCTTTCTTTGCCTTCATTGCTTGGCCCAGGTCCTTTTATCTTACCTGTTATATGCCTCCCTCTTCTTGCTTCCGAGCTACTTGGAAAAGAGATCATATCTCCCTCTTTGTTTAGAAACTCTACAGCAGTTTGTATGCTGCAGCAGTACAATAAATAAAAAGCAATAAAAATGTTAGGAAAGCCCTCAGAAAAGTCCATGCTATTTTTACAATTATTCATGCTATTGCTGTTAAAGAAACAATGCCAGGAAGATCTAGGACTAGAAGGAGACTTAAAACAATTTCTGTAAGAATAAACCATGGAAATGATGATGTTACCAACAGCAAAGTGTTTTGCAAGGTGTATGGCTTCTCCTGCTGCTTTTTTGAGTGCTTCTAACAGATGTTCAGTTTCAAGTGGTCTGCAGATACCAATAGGCTCATGGTTCTGCAGGAATCAGAGCAGCAGATGTGCCCTGCATTATGTTTTGCTATTCCCTTTATGAATTGATATGTCACCCCATGGGTTTATAGCTAGTTAATTTTGTAATGACATCACTATTTCTGCACTTTCAATGATTCTCGCAGGATTTAATTTCTCAAGTAACAAAACTCCTGATCCTGGAATTGCTATGAAAAGGCAATATATAATAAACCAGATTTGTTTACATGATACAGTTCTTTTTCCCATCATATGCCTTCAGCGATAGCTATTAGGTAATGGTGGTATGCAGGTGAATTCTTCCAAAGACTGCAGATTTACAGCATGGCCTCGTTTCAGGCTCTAGACTTAACGTCTGTGCATCTCTCCACAGGATCATTACCCTCAAACAAGTATCACTCAGAGGCTGGAAGGAATGAGGGTAAAAAGGGAATAAAGGTAGAAATAACAGGGATTTCCACTGGCTCTGCTGTAACCCCTAGGTATTTGCCCTTGTCAGATGCTGTGCTCCATAGCAGTGCAACATTACTACTGGCATAGTACCCAAATAAAAATCACAATTCACAGGAAATTGCACTGCATTTTCCACTGAGGTGACCTTACTGTAACAGGGCAGTGCTCCAGCTTTTGGCTTGGATGTTTTCAATCTTACAAGGGAGCCAAGTTTTTTCTTCCTCAGATACGACTGCAGAGGTTGTTAGAGCCCAGAAGTTTTTGCAAGCCTCTGGTAACAGCAGCAGGATACCACCTTTCTCCTCTGGAGTACTCAACACTGTTAAATAATGTCTTTCATTTTGTTTTAAGTACAGAGAGGAAAAAGAGATGCTATTACAGCTATATTTAATGTACTTCTGGCATTTTTTTCATAATAACTAATTTTTAGGTATTTAAAAATTGAGTGGAAAAAAAATCACAGGTTGGAAAAGATTCCAGTTAGGTATGTCATAAATCCTTGAAACATACCTGAAAACATTTAACTTTGAGAAGTAAGCAGTGAAAATTGCATTAAGCATATATTTTCCCGCTATGATATCTCAGACATATTTTCACATTACTGCAAATATGAAAACACATCTTTAGTAAAAGCCCGGTTTTGAAAAGTGCCTGCCTTAAGTTTACAGAATGAACACTGATCACTCTCACATGCCCTTACTCATCCAGCTGAAATATCAAGGCTTGACATTCTAAGAAGTAACTAGATAGTTTTTGCACACATACAGAAGAGGATGATCTCCAGTTGTGACCGCAGACAGAGAGGCAGCCTCCACAGCCCTTGTAAGAACTGCATGGCCATGATTCCATCACTAGGAAGGTAGAAGGATGAGGAAAGTACTTCTTTAGTTCTTGTGTCCATAGCATTTATCTCTCCCCCCAACCCCCCCCAATTTTTTTATTTATTTTTTCCTTGCAGTTCAGATTTCTTTTAAAAAGTGAGTATGAGCCCTAGTGCAAGTCTCAGATTTAAACAGAAGACACTCAGGAAACCAATGGTGAGGTTAAATCAAGTTTGACTCGCCTTGAGCACCAAAAAATAGCAAGACCAAGCTCCACCTGAAGGTCCACACCTATTATTTGCATACACTATCTGACATCCATCTAAATACACAACAGCTGTAAGCATGTTGTGTAAGAGCAGGCAGCACACCGAGCCCATGAAAATCTCAAGACTACTTCAGAAGCAGAAGCACACTCCCATGAGAAATGGCACACTACAGTCCCTCCAGACACACCTCTTGCACCCTGCTCCAGGCTCCCAGAACATGCTGAACCAAACTCTTCTAGTGCCTTAACTCAGCATTTCTCCCCCCAAAACTTCCATCAAAGCCATGACTTTCAGCCCTTCTCCCAAACACCTTAAACTATGGGATGAAAGTCACACTCAAAATCGCTGCTCCTCTGGCATAACTTAACTGCTCATACTGGTGAAGCTCATTTGTGCAGGGAGCTGGACTTTCTTGAGGACTTTTCTGAGAAACAAGAACTGCCATAAACCTGCAGGTCTAAGCCAAAAGCATATTGTTCTGGTCCAGCCTTCTCCAGCAGAAACATGGCCATAGACACTTCCAGTGCATCTCCATCACTTCCTCTCCTTCAAAACCTGAACTTCCAGTCAAAACATATACACTGCTGCCCATGAACTTCCCCCTACAGAGACCTGGAAGGAATGAACACACACACGTGGGCACAAGGATAAGGGGGCTTGAGCACCCCCCCCCCCCCCCCCCCCCAAAACAACCCAACACC
>NDXB01010452.1:67157-81014 GCA_002631895.1 Agapornis roseicollis
AAAGGAAAAGGGGGGTGCGCCCCCCCCCCCCCCCCCCATACAAAACCAGACTGAACAGTCCCAATTTTCTCAGCCTGGGGAAGGCTGCATGGAGACCTCATAGCAGCCTTCCAGTATCTGAAGGGGGCCTATAAGGATGCTAGAGATGGACTCATCACCAGGGACTGTAGCAATAGGACAAGGGGTAACAGGTTCAAACTTAAACAGGGGAAGTTCAGGTTAGATACAAGGAAGAAGTTCATTACTGTGAGGGTGGTGAGGCACTGGAATGGGCTGCCCAAGGAAGTTGTGACTGCTCCATCCCTGGCAGTGTTCAAGGCCAGGTTGGAGAGAACCTTGGGTGACATGGTTTAGTGTGAAGTGTCCCTGCTTCTGGCAGGGGGTTGGAACTAGATGATCTTAAGGTCCTTTCCAACCCTAACCATTCTATGATTCTATGTTGGGCATGCTGCTCAGTACACAACTTCCCGGTTCTCAGATACAGCAAGTGGGAGCTCAGCAGCTTAACCCAGATGAGGCCCACTACTTTCTAAAAATGCATCATCTGAACAAAGCAGCTCAGGGATGCAGGTTCTGGTTTTTGGAATATTTCTGACATTTACTGCGATATTTCCTTTGAGCACACATGATGTTTTGAAAGGAATCTTCTGTTGGTTAAAGCCAGTCCTTCCTGTTTGTTAGTTTATTCCAAATCCAAGTTTGTATGTGAATAAAACTGTTGCTTTAGGTCTGATTTCAAACATGTGGTAAAAGAGAAACTCACAATTTTATGATATAGTTACTTTTGTAGGGGTGAGTTTGCCCTGGGGAATTTTCTCCAACTAGATTTATCACAAGTTTTTTGAACCAGATAATTTTGTTTGATAGCACATCTGGCAGCATCATAAAATCTTGACGTTCCCAAGCTATTACACAGGAATTACTTTTGTAAATCATTTATGAATATTACTGGGTATGCCTATTCCAGGCAGCAAGAAAGGAAACAGAGTGCTCAAGGACAAAGGAAGGGAAAAGGGATTCCCTGCCCTTTCAGGGCTCATCAGATAAGGTGGGTATATATAATTTTAAATGGAAAATATGCTGTCATCGATACAGCTGAAAAGTCCACAAAACACAACTTGTTTCCTATATTCCCCAAACAGGCAAAAGGCGAAGATATTCTAGATGAGGAAAATCATAAACTTATCTCTCCTGAAGAAAATTTGCCCTATCCAAATCTTAAATAGAGCTTCCCAATTAAATGCTGTGTATTTCTAAAAGCATAGTATCCACAAAATAACAACACAAGAAGAGTGCGGAGGAAAGTCTTAGCAAAGCCCTCAAGTCTGAGGCAAAATAAGGAGGTATTTACAAACACCCCATTGCCCAAGGTGACACTACCACAGCAGCATGACTGAATGGAAACTCTCCACATAATTAAAATAACATGATTAAGTTGTCTTAAAACTGTAGCTCCTACACACAGTCCCTTAGATGGAAAACTGGCAAAAGGAAAGCTTATGTTCACTTTCAATACCATGAACTACTACACAACTAATAATTCCAGGAGATTGCACCTACTGGTGTAACTGCTGACTCGAACACATCAGACACTGAGAAAACTTTGGATGCCACTACTCTGCCAACCCCAAAGTCTGGCATTATACTCCTTTTGAATAGCATAATGTGTGTTTCATTTCCAATGGATAATTGGCACCATTGGGCCGAGGGGTGACAGAGGGGTCATGCAATAGCAGTGGGGAACTGGAACCAGCCTTTTGCTCTTCACTCCCGATGTTCTCAACACTGGGAACTACTGTTATTTTTGTTGGGCCAGAACAAAGGAAAACCTCATTTGCAATACTCTGCAGAAACATATTTCCAACCTTAGGTAAGAAGGCACTTGGCTGGGGAGTTTCCTTGCTTCGGGGCCCATAAGGAGGGAAGAAGCAATTCTCTGGCAGCTCTTACAAGGCTTTCAAACGCCAGGCTACTTCAGACTACAGCAGGGCTACAAGGGATGCACAGAGCCATTATGAAGCATGTGCCAGAATTACACCATGCACTCTCCCTGCCCAGAATAGACCATTTCTAAATTCAGCTTCCTCCCAGGAAGCACATTCCTCTCTATACACACCCAGAACTGATTTCTTGCAGATCAGTGTAGCGCCTGCAAAAATCCAAAGTGAACTGCGTCCACAGAGTGCTGAGGGTTCACCTTGACAGGGCAGAGCTATGGCAAGAGCCACCAGCTCTGCTGAGTCAAGAGGTACTCCTGTTCCTTTAGAAAGTGGCACAACTGAAAAAAGAAGCTTTAACGTGAAAAAAAAAGGTTAAGTTTTTACTAGTTTCAGATTAACTAGAACGACAATGTAACACAGTTTTATTAACCAAAGCATGGATGCTTTCAAGCTGCACAAATAGTCCAACAAGGAAAAAACCCACGAAGCAAACAAATAGAAGAACTGAAAAGAAATATTGGTTTCCAAGGTTATGTGTGATTTCTGCAGGGTATTATCTGGACATTGCTCCTCAGACTTGCCAGCATGAGGCAACACTGGCTGTAGCTAAGAAATGTGATACTGATGCTCTGTTTCTCCCTCTCTTTCTGAATGCAAACACATGTTCTGTTTCTTCAACAAAGATGTGCAACACATGCACTGAATAGGTACGCCAGTAGTCTTGAAAGTCATCTGTTAATTGCAGATGCATGTAAATGACTATGCAGCAAACCTTCCTAGGGACACAGAACAGGACAAAAAATAAAGAGGAGGGAGACAGGCACACTAAAATTAGAAGGCATGAAAAAGCTCAACAACATAATCAAGCAATGCTAATTAATATATTATTTCCCTAATACAACTATTATAATATTATTTTAGACAATTCCAAAGTGCCAAGGAGTGCTGAGGTTTCCTCTTTTAGTCCATTACAGACAGCACTTGCCTCAGTAACTACGCCAAAGGAAAAAAATCCATCATGTATTAGCGATACTCCAACTTCCAACAGAAATATTCCCCATTTTGTGAAGTAAAAAACAAAACAAGAGATGTGGGAGTCCTTGACCTTCCAAGTAATTAAGGGAAACAGAGACATTCTTGTTTTTATTAGAGACACACAAAACTATTTGAAAATAATTTGAATAGCTGGAGAATTAGTGTATTTGCCTGTTCATGAGTACTGCACATAGTTTAGAGTTCTCTTGGGGGCAACACTTTGTAATGAATATCTGCTATTCATATTTAATTCAATCTGCCAAAGAGTGCTTTTGGGAGGACTTTCTGTGTCAATATAATGATTAACAACAGAACTGGAAAAGTAAATGAATTCCTGCAATGGGTGGAGCTGGCAAAAATATCTTGCAGTACTACACCAGTAACGCTGGATTTAACTGTACTCTTTTAATGATACCAGTGGAAAATCCATTTTCCAGGGAATAAAGAAAGGAAAAAGGCAAGCAGTCTTTAGTTGGGGTTGAAGTGGTAAATAACCAGCAGTTATGGAAGGAAAAACAATTCAAGGAGAAAGTAACCCCTAAAACAACCATCTGCCTGGCCTGGCATGTCTGAAAAGCCCGAGATGCAACCCTGACTACTAAATATAATTAGTATTTACATAGCACAGCCCAGAAGTAATGTCACAGTTAGTTCTACCTCTTCCAGTTCTTCATGTGATATTACTTTCTACACATTTCTCATGAGATTTACATAAAACAAAATACAAAGTCCTTTATTCTTTACAATGCACTTTTAAAATACCCTAGACAGAAAAGTATGGAAAAGCTTGGCTAAAATACAATGAATTCCCTTAGCATGGATTTTTCTCCTTGACATCCCAACAGCCTAATAACACATTCAGATTTTTTTTTTATTTTAACTATCTAGATGAAGCAATCTCACAAAGTTCATATAAATTTCAGGACATTCTTGCATCAGGCTCACTGCTCTCCTCTGCACCCTTACCAAGCTATTCCTCCTCCTCCCTCACAACAAATAAAGGCAGGATCCAAATGCTCCTTGGCCAACAACCTAAGGACCAAAATGCGGCAGGGGGCTAGAGTTACAATATGGGGTTGCTACCATTGAATGCATGGACTACATGCATCGCCCCATTCAAGCGGGATGCCTGAAGCAGGATACTCAATCTAAGCAGAAAGCAAACAATTGACAAAACTGGTTTACTATTTAGTGGCTCCCACAGTGGTTATTGTCCAGACCCTACTAGCCTCTACTAATGAGCAGCATGGCTTCATCATCCCCATGATGAGATTTGCTTATGAAACTGCAACATCACTGTGAGGCTTTTGGTTCCATCAGCCATAACATAAAGACAATAATTTCCTCATCAGATTTTAACTCACTGGATATACTACAACAATCTGTATAGGTTTTACAGACCTTCTTCTGTAAAGAAGTGCCACCTTCTTCAGATAGTGCTTCACTTTGTTAGGGGTTTTTGTAGTTTGTTTTTCTTAAGACTTATTTTTATAATTAGTCTTTTTCTAGAAATTAAGTGTTACAGTTACATCCATAACAGATGCTTTATAAAGAAGATAAATTCTTCTTAAGCTAGTATTCTCACACTGTGACAAGCTGCCTTACTGGTCTCTGGCAACAGCATTATCAGTGTTACATCTCATGATGGCAAGATGGTTACCTTCTTACAGGACTGATGAAGAGTAATGCCACCCCGATACTGGAATTTTCTGTGTGCACCTGCAACCCAAGATGCTTTTGCTTTAATAAAGTGCTACGTAGCAGTATCTACCCATATTTATTTATTCCTCCCTCAAATATTTCATTAGAACTTGGGGATTTTCCTGTTGGAAACATGTCAGGCTCTGCAGGACTTTTGTCAAGCATCCGTTTTCCTACAGCTGCACCTAGTCCAACAGGCAGCCAGACCCTGTTGGTCTGGGACATGATGGAACACCACCCAAAAGCACCCAAAAGACCTCTTTAGCACTGTGACCAGTATTTTGAACAATGTATCTCAGTATAATACAGAAGCCAAGCCACAGGTAATGGAGGCAACACCATTATTACCATCTATGAAACTAAATCACTCCACCCTGAAACACTTACTGAAAACTCCTTGTGCTCACAAAATTCAAATAACTAAAATACTGTTGTCTGTTTAACGGGACTGGAGACATGTACCCCTACTGTAGATTAATGTAACTTGATATAAGGTTTATCTTAAGTTACCTGACATGATGGAAAGTTTAAAACCAATACATAACAAAATAGAACAGGACAACAATATGAAAGCTTGAGTGACTAACTTTGAACAAAAGCTGTTGAACTACATTGTTTAAAGAAAAAAAAAAAATAAGACATCTTCACAGCATTCCTGTTCAGTAAAATCATTTCTACTGGATTTTGTATGAATGGAAAGAACCTGGAAGATAAATAGTAGAATAGCTTCAAGAACATAGAGAGCAGCGCTTTGTCCAAACCTTAATTTCTTCAGATCCTTGCAAGCAAGAAATTCTTTCCTGTTAGGGTGGTGAGGCACTGGAATGGGTTGCCCAGGGAGGTTGTGAGTGCTCCATCCCTGGCAGTGTTCAAGGCCAGGTTGGATGAAGCCTTGGGTGGCATGGTTTAGTGTGGGGTGTCCCTGCTTATGGCAGGGTGGTTGGAACTAGATGATCTTAGGGTCCTTTCCAACCCTAACTATTCTATGATTATGTGATTCTTCTACCACCCAGTAGAAGTTGTAACTTTAACAGAGGCCATCAACCACTTCACTGTAAAGCAAACGAATTAAAAATAATAAAAAATCCCCAGTGAAGAACAAAAACCTGAAAAAGAACCCAAAGCTCAACCCACTTGCTTCCAAGAACTTGTCTCTACAACTTCAGCGATATTAACCTCGCTCTCCAGAATCAGAAGTCTACAGGTTTTGAAACAAGGCAGACTGTTGCCACCAAAGGTGAGAAAAGAGTAGCACAAACCAGAGGAGTCATCCTGCAGGGGACTGTGTCTGAGAAGAAATTTTAATTCAAGTCACCCTCTTCCTTATCTTGCCAATTTTGGCTGGTATTTTCAAACACTATTGCCTTGGTCTATACAACACAGGCAGCAGGCTTTCATACTTAGTCAAGGTGAGACAGTGCTGCAAAGCATGTCAACAAAAATACTGCCATGAAAATGCTGGGACCAGGGCAAAAAGATGCAAGGTCAAAGATTCAGAAGTAGCAGCTTATTTTTCATATTGACAAATTCATACTTAGGACTAATTTTGGAAAGACTGAACACCGACTGGTTCGGTAATCATTAATAAAGCATCTCCAACACACTCAATTTCACACGAACAAAACATGGAAAAGAAAAACTTTGGACATGCAACCATATTCATTTGGTATTTATCAACGTATGCCTCAGAATAGGTTCTCAAAACTAATAACACTTTCTTCCACAGGTGACTGTTCCTTCAATAGTGAGGGATAAATTCAATACAGTACTCTGATAAATAACCAGAATAGTTTCTGGCAGGACTGTAGACTTTCTGGCTGAGTGTCTCTCATTCTTCACCTCCAATAAAGATAAAACTTCCTGCAATAAAACAGTACAAGAAAAGAAAAAGAAAAAAAAGCCTGACGTAATTACACCTCTTCCCAGATGTGACTGGATGAAAACTGTTCACGTAACTGGAAAAAGAGGCTTTACTTTAAAACTGCCCAGTCTTCAAACACACACATGAGACAGGGAGACACAAAGCCAGAATTAGTACTAGGCATCAAAAAAAACTCTCACAACTTGTCTGCCATTTTTCCTTCACTGTGGTTTCCCATTCATGTTCAGAGCTCTAACTTTGTATGCTTTCTGCTGAAAGATGTATTGGGGGCACTGCTGTAACAGGTCACCTTTAGTAGAAAGTGTAGTCTGACAAACATGCTATTTACTCAAGACCTTCTAATATTGAAGAATCATAGTAATGAATCTAGACAAGTGCCTTCAACAACAAACTGACCTGCAAAGCTGTATACATTTTGGTTTCCCAAACATGGGTGAAAAATACATAAGTCACCCACTGCAAAGACCTCCAGAGATGTCCACATGATGTTACTCAAGGAGTTTACACCTAGGACAGCTTTGTTAAGAGCACTTAAACACATATAAAACTAAGACAAAGCAGAAAAGAAAAAACAGTGTGTTCATCATAAAACAGTAAAAACAGCTTGCCCAGCAACTCAGCAGCACTGAAAATGTGAGAGTGCTGCCCTGGCTCTGCCTGGGATAGAGTTAATTTTCTTCCTAGTAGCTGGTAGAGTGCTGCGTTTTGGATTTAGTGTGAGAACAACCTTGATAACACACTGATGTCTCTCATGCTCTGCCAGTGAAGAGGAGCACAAAAAGCCAGGAGGATGCAGAGACAGGACACCTGACCCAAACTAACTAAAGGAGTATTTCATACCACAGTACATCGTGCCCACTATATAAACTGGGGGAAGTTGGCTAGGAGTTCAAACGTAGGTTCAAAGGCTCATTCTACAGCCATAGGCAGCTCATAGCTACTAGCTGTCCATTGGGTTGTCCTTCACAAGCTGCCCAGAAAGAAAGTAGTTACCCTCAGAGAGTTGTGCATTAATTACTGCACAACTTAAGAGATTTCTGTACTGAGAAACCATTGTGTTCATAAATACATGTGTTCATGAATACAGCTAATACACAACGTCAGATTCTGCAGCTAACATGGTAATACAGGATATGCCAAAATCCACAGCAGGTTTTATCATCCCTGGTTTCCACAGCTTTGATGTGTCATATAGTTGTATGTTTATTTGTGTAAAAACAGGATTAAGTGAAAATGGTATTTCAAAACAAATGCATGCTCTTTGCCCAAGTAAAAAACACCACGGATGAGCAACTGCAATTACTCTTATAATAATTTTGGAATGAAGATCATCAATCTTTGTTAGCAGAAAACTGGTCAGTAACAGCTATTAATGCCGAGTACTCACTTGCAGGTGATGGGGTGCTGCATCCGCTAGTTGGTGGGTGAGTCTGGAGTCCATGGAGGGAAGGGAGTGACAGTCCACCAATGACTGGAGGAAAAAGTAATGGATATGGTGCTGCTGGATAGTGAGTCATATGTCCATTCACTGCTGGTACTGGACATGTGCGGCTACTGGTTGTCATGTTAACACCTCACAGTGTATAAATATTATGTTGCATCACTCCAGGCCAACAAATAGATATCTCAACTTGTGAATGAAGAGGGCTGTCAAGCCTGCAGATAGGGCTTGAGCTAGATTGTGTGATGATGATCAGATCCGTCATATATTTGATTGCTGTTTCCTCCTATTTTTCAGGACATTCTTGTTCTGCAAACCATGGAGGGAAAAAGTCTTCTTACTCTGGGTATCAGGGAAGAGTACACTTGCTTACACAAATGTTTCTCTAGGAGGGCAGCTGCTCTCTACAGATGCATACTGATACAGCCTGTGGAAAGAAGAAAACAATATATTGATTATTATATACATATTTTTAGTATATACAGATAGAAAATTCTTGTATCCCTTTGCTACTTTTGTTGAGTCATCACTTATTTATTAGTGTCCTACAAGATCAGCTTGATCATTACCTGGGGGTAAAATTCTCTCTCTACTTGAAGCTGACAGCAGAACACCCATTAACCCGATTTTCCTGCCTGATGTGTTACACAAAAGCAATCTCTGGTCAAACGCAATCTTGTTTTGGAAACAGCCAGTTTTATAACAGATACCTCAATAACCACCTGAAATACTGATATGGTAGGGCTTCCATGTACACAAAAGCTTTCAGCTTCCCCACAGAAGGTACAGAATGAATGACACCGAGGCAGCTTTCTGCTTGCTTCAATACCAAGTGGCTGAGAGTGACTTTGTACTCAGCTGTTAACACACTAATTGGTTTACCAGTGATTGATCCTACAAAGGAGAGTTACTTAATCTCATTATTACTTAAGAGATATTTTACTGACCATTCTCTCTTTTTTTCCCCTGTGTGTGTGTGCATGAACTGCTCCTATCACCAAATAAACAAGCATCCATTATTTCATGAGCTGTGTGAGTGACATGATAGGCAGGCCATACACTGCTCCTGTGCTCCACTAGGGAACTCGCTCTCATGACCACCATCTTCAGAGTCATCTAGAGCTTCAGTGTTTTACCTAAATGGCTGTCACCTACCAAGGGGTCCCCATTTTCTCAGCCTCAGACTGAGAACAGGGCACTTCCTGGGCAGCCTAAAGCCTTTGTTTCACAATACAACGTGCTACATCCTTGCATCTGCTACAGTCAGCAATCAGTATCAACATCCACCCCTACAGAGCATTTTGATTCCTAATTCTTTGAAACTACAGCCTGAAAGCAAAGGCAAGATTTTTGGGTAGGAAAATAAAGGCAGTGGTGAAAGGACTTGTCAAGGTCACAAAGCAAAACTGATGCAAGAGGAGGGAAACTGTGACAACGCAGCATTGGCTATTACTACTGCAACTCAGTCTACCAGTTGTCGGTACGAATTCAAATGAGCAAGTTAAAAAAAGTGAAGAGCCAACCCTGCTGAATGCATATGTTTGCTTGTCAGAGAGCAGTGGAGTGTTTCTGCTCTGTGAGGAATACGAGCAAAGGTTACCAGCTGTGCATGTTTTCAGACAGCAACTTCTGCTGAGTGCAGCCTGCTCGGGGATAACAGAAATGTAGCATGTAAGTATTTGATAACTGTATAAATTATGCACAAAATACCTTTAATACAATGGAGACAGACATATGCAGAGACGAGACTGTAACAAGGGTATAGCAAGCTAACACACAGCTGTTGAGCATGCTGAGCATGAGGACCACGTGCTTGGAGACCAGTGAAACCAGGCTGATCTTTTGAGGAAGCCTCAACATCCAAAATATATTGACTCATTAACAACACAGAATGAGATGAACCATCACAGGTGACTGTTTTAACTAGTTAAAGCTTTACGATGCTTAAGAGACAAGTATCAAAGGAATACATAAAGAACTAATGTTTTCAAAAGCAATTCCAAAAAAACCTGGCAAAACCACCACACTTCAAAATGTTAGGGGGAGAAGGAGGTAGAAAAAGGGAAAGAGGGGGGGGGGATGTTGATGAAAACCAGTCCGAAATATCTACACATAAAATTAGCCACAGGACAAGGTCACCTATTTTTAAATGATATTGGGCTTCAGAAATAAAGTTCCTCTTTTAAAAGTAATACCTGTTAGCCAGGAGGAATTGAGAGCTCATCATAAATCATAGTAATTCTGAGAACCACAACATCAGATATATTTATATATTTAAGCATCCAGAAAAGAACCAACTCTTCTGGGAAAGAGAGGGAAAAAGGGCACTTGGGGAAGCTCTCTGGTCCTTTCCTCACCACCGGCTGAACATGCTCTGTGATGTACCCAGTGACGACAAAATGTATCAGTATTATAGCTCCTCAGTATGCAACTCCACATGAGATACCTAACAGTGCCAAAACCAGACTATAATCCCATAGTTCTGCATGCTTATCATTTTGTGAGGTGTAATTATATACTGAAACTACTACCAGAAAGCAAGTTTTCTTGTCTTTTCAAAATCACCCTCCTTTCACTCTTCATGGCAGGAAATTTCCTGCTGATAGCTGTATTGGAGACAAGCCACCAGGACTTGGCCTCCCCAAAGTTCTCCAGAAATTTTTCTCTAAATAAAGGCAGAGAGGGAAGAGAGTGTAAAAGGTATGATACCCTAAACTGTGTATTGCTTTACTCCAAGTAGAGTCCCTAAGGAACAGCAGGGTGTTATCAGTGTTCACATGGCTGAACATCATACCATGGTCGAGAAGGTAATCATACCTACATTCCAGCAACCTACATTCCAGCAACCCCAGCTTCTTGTAAAGAAGCAGAAGTTGTGTGTGTCCTGTGGCTATCAAGGGACTTCAAGTCACCAGCTCTGCTACAGAGATTACAGAAGCACCACTGCACAGCAGAGGCCATCACAAAACAGAAACTGCTGCAGCGTGGGAAACCCAAATATCAGTTGTCCCCATTCATGCTAATTCCATGGCACTAAAGGGAACTCAGAGTTCATGCCCCTCTACTCACTGATAAACATCAGCATTGGACATCAGCCACAGATGTTTTCAACTAGGAACCATCTGGATCTCTTTTGCTCAAGTAAACCTGTACCACACTGCAAAGCACTGCAAGACACTGTATGGATGCCAGCTATGAGGAGACTTCCCTTTATTGTCACTTGGCATGGCAAGTGCCCTACCACCCTCTCTGGACTGTGACTTCCCAGAAGCAAGTCCCATCCTTTCCATGCCATGTGGACCTTGAACATACTCTCCTCTGTCCTACATCTGTATTCCCTTGAGGACAGAGCTAACAAGGTGACCCTAAACAGGACAGGAAGAGCCAGGTGATGAACAGCTCCAGAAGGAGCAAGCCAAACTAGCCACAGAGTCACCCTAAAGGTAGTTGAATGCCCATTCACGTGAGACAGCAACACTGTTTTCTGCCTTGTACATACAAGACAAAATTTTCACAAATTTGCTGTCAATCTTACTGCCAATCTACTCAGTATAAGATGAAAATCCTCATCCATTAGACCTGTCCTTAGAGACTGCTCACGAGCACAAGGCTCTTCATATTAACAGCATGGAAAAGCATCATACTGAAAAGTTTCTTTGAAGACTCACCAAGAGATGATTACACTGTGCACTCCACTGCATTGAACAGTAGCCAATGACTCTTCTTTGACAGAGCATATGCCTCCTTTTTGTTTTTTACAGGCTTTTTATTGACTTGTCTTCAGTGATAAAGCAGATGGCCACAGGGGAAGGAGACTACAGTAGCTCTAGCACAGAGCAGACAGAATATTTATCAGCTGCAGCTTATGCAGCAGGTGTACCTGTCTTTTCCACATTTCTTCCTGGTGTTTGTGTGGCTGAGCAGAAGCTTAAACCCACAAATTTTCACATACAAGCTCCAAATTTTGCTGGATAAGCAGTGACCCAGCTTTTCTTACTGTCTCAAATTCCCATGCATTTTGCACAGGCTTTACTATGGAAAACAGCTTTGCTTTCCACAAATCTGTCAGTTCTCCTAGAGTGTATTAAACAAATTAATTCTCATTCATTACATTGTTATTTAGCTTACATTTGGTAATGATTTTTGGTAGTATTGGAACATAATTCATCCTTTGGAATTCTGAGTAAGATTTTATTTGAATTCATAAAATCCCTTTGCTGTTACAGGTGACTTTGATGCACATCAACAGCTGGATAGGCAAGAAGCCAAGCCAGGAGGCTTGTCCCATAGTCCTGTGCCAGCAGGAAGGTTATGCTATGTCCTCCCTTCTGCCAACACCACCTCAACTGCACATTGCTCTTCCTCCCATCTCACTGTCCATGCCAGGGAATTAAGCTGTCAGTGTTACAAGCATAGCATGATTTTTGCCTTCTTTTTCCTCCCTTGCTTCTGAAAAGGACCATAGGGAGCTCTGATCTACCTGTAGCAATATTTGAAATCCAGCAGTTTTAAGATATCCACAACCGTGGCACCCAGCAAACTTTAAAGGCAAAACCACTATCCCTTCACCCTTCTACCATAGTGAACCACTGTTGCCCTTCCTCTGCAACTGGGGGGGTGGTGAAACCACAAACACAGGAGATGCATGCTGACATGAGACTGTGCTCTGTATAGCACTGGGCTCTGGGGAATTTGATGCTCTAAGCCCAGCAGACTGCAGCACAGTTGTCCCCAGTCTCCAGGCTCATGGAGGAAGACTTTTCCAAGTTCATTTCCCATTTTCTTACCACTGCTAAAAATCCCCCACTCTCAAGTCTTTGGCTAAATCCTAAAACAGGAACCTCTGCACTGCAAGCACAGCCTGGGCAGTAAGATGAGAGAGGCAAGTTGCTCCTCTCCCAACAACAAAAACAATTCTAGAGGAATTTTACACTCAAAAACTTCTCAACAATATATTATAATCTTTTCCCAAAGGACAGAGTTGATGGAGTCCTTACTTATTAGATAGCTTTGAGACATATTCTACTGCTGTTTTCAAAACAAGTCAGGACCTAATAGTTTCAAGAACCCTTACTGTATTTAATGTACAGTTCGTATTGAAATCCCTGATTATGCACATGCTTTCTATTATGCTAACTGATGGTATTGCATTGAGTAGTACTGAATAATTCAGCAGATTTAGCATGACTCAAGTGTAAATCAGATACAGTAACATGATAACCTCGCTGCCTTTAAACTCTTAAAAACACCTGGAAACTTTATTTCATAAAGGGGCATACTCCATTTTCCTCCCGTCCTCATTGACTGTGAGATGTTGCATTTTTGTTTTCTTGGCTATCCAACTAAATTTAATTAAACTATAAACTGGTTACTGTGGCAGAAGAAAAAAAATAGTAATACTAAACCCCCCAGCTTTTGGAGTGTTATGTTTCCTTTATTAGCATAGTGATGTGAAACTAAACAGAAAAAGCAATCTAATAACAAATGTTCCTTTGAGAAGGGCTCCGGGAGCAAAAGGACATCCACTTATTGTTCAGCCCATCCCATTGGTCCATATACGGCAATAAAGGTACAATAGAAGGAAACAGGAAACAGACTGGCACATCTGCATTATCTTATTAGAGGCTAATGGATATCCGAGAAGAACATGCATCTGATGCTGAATAGTCTGCATCAATCTCCGAAGCAATTACTCTTAATTAGTGGATTCTGTTTATAGATGGAACTTAGTGTACCCTTCTGTATCAAAGAGATGCAGGCATCTGGAGAAAGATACGGTTTTCTTAAAGGGAAAGCACTATAGCACAATATGAGGGTTGGGCTGGGGGGGGGGGGGCTGGCAAAGAAAACCTTTCTAA
>NDXB01010452.1:81125-107837 GCA_002631895.1 Agapornis roseicollis
GGGGGGGGCTGGCAAAGTAAAGCTTTCTGAAGCATAACATATTCTACTGTATTATTAATCAAAAGAGCATCCTTGTTTAAAAAGCAAGCAAGAAAAAAAAATATAAAAAGACCATACTGGTAATCTCAAACTCTGAAAGTAAACATAGAAAGTTAATACTTGCATAAGAATTATATGACAAAAACCACTTTGATGATAAGCAAATAAACAACCAAGCCTGAAATTTTCAACTGCTGGCCAAAAAGCTTAAAATAGCAGCTTAAGTCAGAAGAACAACATCTGCATTTTGTATCTGCCAAGTCTGCAGCCAAAAAAAGTAAACCACTCTATATAACCAGATGCATGAATAAAAAAGAAAATGCATAGAAGAGCACTTCAAAGTCAGTTTATTGAAAAGCAGATCTGCAGCCTTTACATCCCATAACCACAACTGTCATAAATTTTCAACTATAGGTGCAAGACTTACGGGAGAAAGCAAGATAAATCGTTGTAACAGAATTAACACTCTTACCACACTAATTTTCTACATCTTGGTATGCAGGATAGCTGTCTGCTGGGTGACTGTAAATTCCTTTTTGTCATAAAGCTGACGCTTGCAAAATGGGTTTGTGTTTTATTTGGGTGTTTTTCCCTGAGATTGTTAAAAGACAATTAACATAATTAATACAATAGTTGTTTATTTGAAAATCCTATTGGGAAGTATGAAAACAGGGAGGGGGGAAGCTTCTTTTTCCTTAAGCAGCTATACTTTGTATTGCCTGCACTGCAAGCACACTCTGACATAGGCTTGGAAAAAGGAAATCTAAATCTGAAAGGAGAAAAGGAAAAAAGCGGGGTGGTAGTGGTGTGGGGTGTGTGTGTGGAAAAAGTGAGACACAATGACACCCATTTATTTACACACCATACAACAGTACCCTGCTGTGCCAGCTATTGATTTCAGTGGAACTGAGTCCATGTTGGAGAGTAGCAGCTGTGAGTACATAGCCTGAATCCTCATATGGGAACAATAATAAGCAGAAGGACCTATTTCAACTAACCTTCAAGTATAACATAACATTAGAAACACATAGAGCTTACAGTTCAAAATCTGAAATCTGCTACAGTTATTTGTTCTACAAAGGTTTTGGGGGAGTTATCAATATATTTGTGCTAGCACAATGCTAGCATAATGAACAGATGTGAAGGACTGAAAATCCATGCTTCACATGGTTGTTATTCTAGGGAGATGTTAATTCTGTTCTATATGAACCACATTTAAGATCCCCCCAGACGCATCAGGAAATTTTTTATTCTCTCCTGTTATTTGCTGTTTTAAAGGACTGTTTTTAACTGAGGGTGGGGTTTTCAGAGGGAGCAGGTTTTTTTTCTTTTCCACTCTTTTTTTTACAGCTATCTGCATTCCATGTTTCTTTCATTACTCAGCAGTTGCCAAAACTATACTGAGAAGCAAAGATAAATGGTTAGGTCAGGTGATGGGGTTAACAATTTACTGTGTGTACTGCTCCAAGAGCCAGATAGAGTAGAATTGGCTCATGTTTATGTACAGGATGAGAAGTTGATTTCCTGTGCAACATCTTTCAATCACCTCTGTAAGGAACTCTCGCAGTTTTCTGCAGAGAATTCAAGGGACTCTGAATAAATTTTGTGCTGGTATATAGGATACTCTCTGCTTGGTAACTAAATGCATTCATTATTCTGCCACATTCAAAAATCCCAGTGGACTATCAAGAAGTTCTCTTTCATTTAAGGAAACCAAAAGGAGGGTAATGGAGTTTTCTGCTCCTTGAGTTTAAGCAAACTTTTAAACTGGTTTCCCTCTTTGACTTTAAAAGCTGTATCTTAATACTTAAAATTGCTCTCAGTGGAATCAAATTTTCTCTTCTTGCATTGTCATCTGTACCTCATCAATGTTTCTAAGGATGTAAACCATTAACTTCATATTCAGAATATCCCAAATGAGAGACTACCCCAAGAGCTACAGAAGCTGAGGAGATCAGAGATCCTCCAGACCAAATTTGTGGGTTTGGCGGGGTTTTTTATGAGTTTGGGTTTGTTTGCTGTTTGTTTTTTTCAGATCAAACCCGTTTCCCTGTTTCTGCCCAGCCCCAAACTAAAAGGGGAAAATACATCACTCAATTCATCTCACTATTCAGACGATCAACAATCTAAGCAACATAGTGCAGCCAGCAAAACCAGCTCTTAAAAGCAAGCTGGTCACTCAAGTCCCATATAATCAGAAATTCCAATACAAAACTTTTCCTACCCAAGGTGCTATGCCTACTGCTTTAGCTTTGTTCTTTATGTCTTTTTCAGGGGGGTTTCTTTGCTTCTGCACAGTTTCTCCTCATAGCTCAGAAAAACTAGATTGGACTTTGTGAACAGATAGTCCTTTACAGTCTTGCGTGTCCAACAAGATCATTTTGATCCTACCTGCTTCTATGCAATAGGGCAATCAATGAAGAGGAAAAATTATCACTGATGGGACTAAGAAACCTATCCCTTGTGCTCCCCTCTCATCATCCATCCAAGGCAGAGAAAAGCACCACAGATTACAAAGGTGAGCCACAACCAGAATCAACAAGCTTCTAAGATCTGGGAATATTTACACAGGCCAAGAGTTAGCACTTTAAATTGGTAGCATACTCAACTATCTATAAAGGAAAGGTAGCATCTCTGTTCTCTAAATCAAACTCAGAATGGGACATGTTCTCAGTCCAGGAAAAAGATCATCCATTAATGGTCTTTCCCCTGACTAGCAATTAATTGGACTTTTGCTACAGGGCACCTCAATATAGCATCACACTAATTGCCAGTCAAAGCAAGCTCCTCTGAGAAGGTTCTTGGAAAGAGATGGGAGGCCTGGGTAAGAAAAGAAAACCACATCATGCTGCAGATGTTTACAAGTATGCTAATCTCTTCCCTAGTGACATTACAGCTAGGAGGATGTAGGGGATCTGAGGACTCCAAAGCATGCTCTCAGAATGCTCATCCTTCACCTTCTAGCTGATGGGAAACGTGTCATGGTGACCAATAGCAAATGCAGCACTTACCACCACTGCAACTACTAAAAGGGCCTTACACTGACTGTTTATAACCTTTAAGAGGCCTCTGAGATCAGTAAGAGGGGTCAAGTGATGTTATTGTTTTGGTGACAGATGGAAGATCCCTAGTAAATGATGGTGGCCTGGGAATCATTTAAAGAATGGAGTACTTCATCTGCTCAGAAGCTGAAGAGGGAAGCAGTTTTGGAGAGCAGCTCCTTGACAGACAAGTACATCTCTTTGGGAGACCAACACTCTATGGTCACAATGAGCACTGCAGGTAAACCACTGAAACAGAATGACAAGATACTTCATTAAAGGAGTGCAAAGACATGCAAGAACCATGGTAACTATTACTTGTGACAATAAGTGAGTGGGTGCTGGTCTTAAAACCCCAACCAGAGAAACTAACAGTCAGGACAGAGGCTCATCAAATGCTCTACCACTAGGAGGTAGGGAAGAATCAGGCAATTTAAACTTGAAACATCTGCTGTTAGCAAGACAAGAGATGACTGCTCCAGTACAGAAGCAAGTCCCATCTGTCTGTTCAGCCTTAAAGGTATCTTCCTGAGAAGTCTGGGTCTTAGTCTTAGCAGAACCATCACAATAAAGCAAAGCAGCACACCATCTCTCTCTCTCAGGTCAGTTTGGTAGTCTTCCTCTGCACGAACCCATACAGGATATCTTTCATGGTACAAAGGATAGAACCTATTAGTCAAACTTAGCAAACCTGGATGTTTAGCCACAACTTCAACTCATGACATTAGACTTGCCTCCATCACCAATTTAAGGAAGAAAAAGCTCTAGAGTTTCAATTTCTGGGCAATTTCACTTTCAATAGCTGGGCAACTAGTAAATGGATCTTTTTGTGCCCCACTGTGGCACAGATGCACTGACTGGACAAGCACTGAAGAAGGGTCAGTGATCATCACACATGATGCAAAGAAATGAACAGTTAGTGAGATAAACAAAGAAAAGAATAAAACTCTGTTTAATTTAGAAAACATGCACTGCAAGTGGATGGCTCTGCCTCAATTCAGCACACTTCATATGCCACACGGAAGGATCCCACAAGAATCCACTGCAAAGAAAAAATCTGCTATCTGCAGTAATCTACACTTATTGTTAGGATGAGCACGTGGAATCACCCAAAAGATGAATAATGTTTATTCAGGAGTCTGTCTGAGAAACTTGAAAGAGGATTTTGTCAGGGATGTGCTTGAACTGCAAATGATGACCTAGGCTTCTCAATCTCCTGGACAGAATTAGGAGGCAAAGACACTGTGTTCAGGAGGTAGGTTCAATCTGTTAGCAGTCCAAGTTTTTGCACTACAAGACTGGAAATTCTACTTCTTCAGAGCTACGGGATTTTGCATCCTTGCTGCACCCCTTTGCCAATAGAGGAGGGCAATCCAAGTGGAACGGGATGAAGAGGGTTCAAGTATTGGTTGCAAACTTTATTTCTGAATACTTCACCAGTTGGACTAGAGGTGCATCTATCACCTTAATATCATGGAGGAGCGGACACTGTGCTAACACAAAATAACACACCATTTATTATCTTTTGTTACATATGACAAGTCTAGTAGTATGTCTGCTGAAAGGTTCTGTAATTCCTCTGAGCTATTAGAGTCTTCAGTCCTACTTTACCCAGAAGACGACATGTCTGCTGTCTACTTCAGGCTCCTGAACCTTCACTTATTAAATATCACATGTTCCAATATATTCCCAGTGAGACTCCCTAAGGGTCAGCAGAATATGCCAGAGGGCTGGTAGAGATTATGAACATTTATTTTAAAACCTCTGTTCTTTGTAGCTCCTTGTCACAGGAACAATAGGGGAGCAAAATTAGGAACAAGTGTAGTCATTAACAAGGAGGGGACAAAGCCATAGACTGGATTACAGAACAAAAATAGCATTTTTATGTCAATAGTCAATAATCTGCTTAACAGGGAGCCAACAAAGAAATTGCAACATGTCAGTAATAAGCTAAGCTAACACTGCACATGCAAGCACCTTCAGAGTGCTCCTCTCAATCACCTAAAAATGTCACAAAACCTTATCAGTCGGGTTATAAGGACAAGAGGTGCAATAATCAATCATGGTAGCCACAAAACCAACACTTCTTTTCCCCATTTTAGCATATTTGGAAGACCTGTTTCCCAGAATGCTTCTGTTAGAGGTGCTGGACAAATAGATTACATTGTCAGAAAGACCAAAGTGCACTACCACCTCTCATTTCACTTCCAAAAGGAATTTAAGAAGAGCCTAAGCACTGATAAAATTCAAGACTTATGTCATATATGCTAGTCAGCAAAGTAGGACTTCTGAGGCAACACAGATGTATTCTTGCAGTGCAAACCAGTGTGTGAATTAATTGCACTTCAATTATTCCCAACAGGCTCATTTCTGAATGCATCCTTACACTCATAAATGCAAGACAACTTTCCCACTTTGTGGACAGAGAAACTAGCCTGAATTACTTCACATTTATTAGGCAAGAAGCTGCATGCATACTCTTTGAGACAGAGACCTGCCCAAACCTACATGCTTAAGCATTTTAGCCATAACCAGTTTAACTTGAACACAGATCAAACACTTCGCAGGGCAGCATTTTGCCTCTAAATGCATCGGGATCACCAAATCCTTCAGCTCCACTGGCAAGGTAATGTATTAAAACTTTTAATTTGGAACGCAAAAGAGGATACTAACTAGTACAACTGAGCCATTCAAAATCCACTTTGACTTTTTGTAATGCAATAAGGTCAAAAAAAAAAAATAAAATCATTTAAGGAGAATAGTCCAGTCAGAGATGTGCCACCTGTGATGAAGACAGTTGTCCATTATATTCACAGGGTGTCAAAGAGTACCATATGCTAAAACAAATCAGAAGCAAGCAAAAGAAAAAAATAAAAATCAATTTGTGTCCTCAAAATGATGTAAGAGAATGCAAAAGAGATGCCAGCCAAGGGAAATAATCAAAATAAGTGAATTCTCTAAAGGCTGTCACTTCCCTTATACAAGCCATGGCTCTTGAAGATACCCTGCCCATACTGGATCCTAAGACAAAGGTTTCCATTTCCCAATGGGGAATCCATCATTGCAAGGACTGTGAAATGGGGAGAACAGAACTGTGGTTACCCTGCACTGTGTATCTGAGTTTATGAGGAACAGCGGAAGGGAGCAGAAGTGGGAGCTAAAACAGACATGTTGGGTACAATCACCGTTGCTTGACTTGATAACTTAATTTGCGAAGACCCCTCTTTCATGAATGCAAAGCTTGTATGTTGCTGTACAAGATTCACAATGACAATCGTCCCCCAAAACACACCCCATCCTACTTAATTACAATTAAAAATGACTCAATTGTGTAGAAAACTAAGAAATTCAAGCATATATAAGAAGCAACACACCTGATGCATGAAAGAATATTCCAAGAAAAAACAATGCAGGGCTCTAATACAGCAGGAGATAGAAGATGCTCTGAAGAAGATTAAGAAAAAGCACCCTCTAGACCACTCCTTTGTATTAATAGCTGTATTTACAACATGGACTAGGTATCATATTCACTCAACCACTCTGACCCTGGTTTTGACAGACAAAACCAGGTCTTTGGATTTTCTTTTTATTAAAAATTAGGAGATATATTCCCAAAATTATAATGGGAGTCTATGTATTAAAGAAAACCTTAGGATCTATTTTACCATGTGTGAGTCAAGACAGCTTTTTTTTTTGTCATGGGTTTGAGCAGTAATTGTGGGCCTTAATACAGAAAAAGAATCAGGTGTACTGTCTTTATTACAAGAGAATAAAGGTTTTGAAACAGAAAGTAGTATTTATTCTCTTGTACAAAGAGAACACAAAAACACAGCCTTCCATATGTCTGATTTAAGCATCAAAGACCAAATGGCCTAAAAGTAGAATACTACAAAAATTTGAGAAATGCTGTAGTGAGAACTTAAATTCCAGTCTAGCATTCGATTTAGTGATAATCCTCCAAAACCAGCTCTGCATCTGATAAACACAGGTTTAGGATCCAGTTGTTGACACATGGTAAGGAAATGAAACACATTCTCCCTATATGAAATTCACATTTCTCTGGGTGAAACAAAGCATGCTTGCGTCTCTAAGGCACCTTTTAAAGCAGTCAGGAGAACTGAAAGTCATCTACATGTAGCAATATTGTCTGACTACTAAAAAGATCTGAATTAAATAGCCTGACTGTTACATCCACTCTTAAGCCTTTGAAAAATAAGGAAACTCAATTTAAGTTTTAAACAAACAAACCCAAGGCACACATTACATTACAACTCTGCTTCACATAACTCACTGCAGCTCTTTGAGTCAAGTGAAATAGAATACCCTCTATTAAAAATGAGTGAAGGTAGAAAGCTGGGTTCACTAGAACATTGCCAACCCTGATTAGTCACAACAACAACAATAACATATCCTCCTTTAAGAAAATCTCTACTTTTAAAGAAGAAACATATATATTAGAGGTTTTGGCAATGGGTGATGAAGGAACTCAGTTCACACCCTTCTGAACAGAATACATCATTCAGCCATATGCCAGCCAACCAGCTAAGATTACTTTGTCCCTCAATTTTCAGAAGCACATAATTCTGAATAATTATGTTACTCAATGGACCCGATTATTACTGAATAGCAAATGCATCAAACAGGAAGCTACATTTTATAATTTAAAACATGCATACACATAAAAGGAGAGAGAAAAAAATTATACACATTCAAAAAACAACATCAAAAATTACATAGCAACAGTATAAAAGCTTCTGGACAATTTCTTTCCCTAGCCTCCAATGGAGGGTTTATTCCAGAGAGACAGCTCTCAGCAGACAAAGCTTGTTTGCAAACATAGGAACACAGGAATTGCTGTACTGGGTCAGAGTAATAGTCCATTTAGTTCAGTAGCCTCTCATCTGACAGCAGCCAGCATTAGATGCTTCAGGGAAAGGATGAGGAAATCTCTAGGAGATCAATTAAAGAAAAACTTTCCCATAAAATTTCTTTCCAACTCTCATCATCTACTGGATGGCTCATACCCTGTAACAGGAGATTTTCTCTTGGCATCTCTGTTTTTGCTAGCCTGAATAATATGAATAATGCTAAATAATACCCCAAGCATTGGGGATATCTTCTATATCTGTATTCCATATGCTTTTAATCCTTAAAATTGCTGGCCCTAGCAGAATTGAGAGGCATTGCGCTTCAGCATCACCAGTGTGTTGCTTAAAATAATATTCTGCTATGCTTTTAAATAACTCTCATTTTCCCTGGATGATCCTGTGCAGTTACAGGACTTTGTGTAGCATAGTAAAAGTTAAGTAGATGGAACTCACCTTCTTCAAGAGTCCCTGCTGTTCTGTTTTTCCCTCAACACACTCTCCTGTAGTGACTTTTCAGAAAGAGATTTGGAGAAGGCCAAAATGCCTCCAAATTCCCTTCCCCTCCCCAAATGTTTCAGGTTTCCTTCAGGACACATATTAGTTTGTCAAATTTATTTGTTCACCCTAATTGCTAGGATATGCTTCTTCAGATGTTACTCATCTAGTTAACTTCTTTAAATTCCAGGAAAAACACTTTTCAGGGCAGGAAAACAAGAATCAATACTTGAATAACAAGTCAAGAGTAGCAGCCATTTCTCTAATTAAGGCATTGACTTTCTTCTAACATTGCACTAGAATTATCTGTGTAGTCACTTCCATGTTAAAACCCTAGGTAAATATTAGTAAAAACCCAATTACATCAATTAATAACAGCAGCTGACAGATAAACACTACCAAAGGGCTTCCCAGACAAACAACAATGCCAGTTTCCAAATGAAGGCAGAAGCGGAATAAGATGGAACTAAGCTGCCCAAAACCTGTGTTTGCATCTGCAAGCAAACACTTAGGCTCTGTAAATATCAAGCCATTACCAGTCTTCTGCCCATCCTATCAGCAGGTCTGCAGCAAGCAGCTAACAAGGAAGCTCCAGGCAAGCAGGGACAGTAGTTCTTGGGCAGTCTGCCCCATCATTTGGCCTCTGGTTGACTTTAGGGTCACTGTAAAGACATCTATGCTGGCTGAAGTCTGCAGGCTCTCTCCAGGATTTTGGGAAAAGGCTGAATGTTTGAAATTATTCCTTTATTTATCTACACTGTCCATGCCCGTATGTCATCCTTTGCAAGTCAGCTCAAGCATGGAAATGAATAAAGCATGGGCAAGCATTAGACTAAATTATTTCAGCAATCACATTGCTTTTGGTAAACTGCCTTTTGCCATATGAAAGCATCTGTAGCTCAGAAATGTAACTTCTAAATTTAAAAACTGTTCAGAAAAGAGTATCAGTTCAAACATGTTTGAATGATGGCAACCCTCCAAACTTTATTGATGGCAATTCTCCAAACATAATTGCTGCAAATAAGATTAGCATAAGCAAATCATCCCTTTGAAATCAGTCGTGACACAACACCTGAGCAAGGAACGGCTACATGGGGTATTTCTTTAAATTTTCAGTTTTAAACAACACTGTGGATATCATACTTCAAGCATCCCCAGTCTCATTTAAATTCACATTCTTCCATTCAGTTCCTCCTATATGTAGCCAAAAGCACAACAGAAATGGTAAGAATCTGCTTACTTGAGATTCAGCCTAAAGGAGGGATTACAACAACAGCTGCTCACGGAGAGCTGGAAAGCTTCAGTGGTATTGCCCTTGTCTCTTACTGCAAGTCCTTCCAAGTGAATTTAATGCAATGATTACATTGTATGGGCAGATGAGAAGTGGAACCAGGTCTATATTCAAGGACCAATACTCCTATGTGATCCACCCCTCACAAATGTAAAGGGATACCACAATGCTGACAGCATCTGGCAAAAACCAGCATGAAGAATCCTTAGCCTTTGGGGAGCAAGCTCTGTGGAAAGGGACCTGGGGATCCTGGAGGACAACAAGCTCAAGATGAGTGAATGGTGGCTGCTGCAGCAAAGAAAGCCAACAGGATGCTGGGCTACACCAACAACGGCATCACCGGCAGAGATAAACAAGTCATTATCCCACTCCACTCGGCACTTGTCAGGCCACACCTGGAATACCGTGTTCAGTTTTGGTCCCCAGTATGCAAAAAAAAGATGTGGACATACTAGAGAAGGTCCAAAGAAGAGCTACAATGACTATCAAAGGACTAAGAAGCCTGCCTTGTGAGGAAAAGCTGAAAGAGCTGGGTTTGCTCAGCCTAGAGAAAAGAAGGCTCAGAGGAGACCTTATCATCATGTTCCAGAATTAAAGGTGGCTACAAGGAAGATGGAGGCTCCTTTTTTACAAATCATATAGAACAGAAAAGGCGTAATGGACAACAGATACTCCTGGGGAGATTCTGGTTGGACATAGAGGAAAAATTTTCACAATGAGAACAATCAGCCATTGGAATAATCTCTCCAGGAAGTGATGGACTCCCCAGTGCTGGACAGTGCTGGATCAGGGGCTGGGACATCTAGTCTAGAACATACTCCGCCAAGAATGGTTGGAGCAGATAATACCCTTTCAAACTGGTATTCTATGATTCTGTGATTAGCCCATGTCTCATGGTGCTGTCAGGGATAGATGGCTCTGATAAACACTGCTGAATGCTTGTAGGATCTCCCCACAGGTACAAAAAGTAAATACCATAACCTATCAGAGAGGACGATGGAGAACGATGTTCCTGATCCCAGCACAACTATTCAACACAGGCAGCATTATCTTGTCTTATGGACTAGGTGAGATGGAGTAAAATGCATGCATCCAGGTTTTCACAAGTGTCACTGTAATCTTTTTCTTTCTGGAGTAAAGGTTGGACTTGATGACCTTAAAGGTCTTTTCTAACCTAGTTGATTCTATGACCCTATTCACAGGATTTAAGAGACGCTTACCCCACCAGCAATGGAGTCACAGGCTCAAAGGGACAGTGTTGCATTATCAGCAGAGGGAAAATGTAAAAAAGAAACTATCAATTAACAGAGTTAATTGGGATGGCTCAAAAAAGGACAACACATGAGAAGCAAGTTCAAAAATATCAAAAACTACTTCTGAGCAATGGCAAGCTGACTGGAACCTTAAGAGTTAGGGGGGAAGGGGGGAGGAAAGGTGTTGTGACAAGTAATCTAAACAAATGTTAAAAGTGAAGTTTGACAAAGATTAACTATCTCCCAAACACCCGAAACGTAAATGAAACTGCCATTTAGCGAGGGCCAAATAAAACAAGTCATAGCCAGGCAGTTTCTGACAGAACAGTAAGGGCATTGTTAGGTCTTCTTATAGACCTCCTTTCTTTGTGGGGGAAGAAAAGAAAAAACAAGCACACCAGTATGTGGAAAAGTGGGAAATGTGCCTCCATTTCAGTACACACCTCAGGGTCCCTGTACTTATCTGTGAATGAAAGAGGATGTGGGGCTTGCCCCATGGTTTCTGCTGAGCAGTGGGCTATTGCATATGCTTATGGAGGACCAGACCAGGAGACTGTGTGAGACAACAGGGAAAGTCCAGCAGGAGGAAGGAGAAGGTCTGGGGGAATGGCAAGCTCACCTGAAACTTTTGGAAAGAGTTTTGCTTTGGTTGAAGCCTATTTCAACAGCTAATTAGCATTTTAAATAAAAGACCTCTTCATTAATCATTAACCACCTCATCTCTCCAGCAGCCCTCCTAAAAGTCAAAGGTTACAAAATGAACAGACGTAAGGTCTTTATACCTCTTAGAAATAACAAAACTTCTTTCTCGATAAACTTCCTAATAAAGAAACAAAATACAGCACAGGCCTGTGATGACAAAAGAACTCCAAAACCCAAATCCTATGCAGGGTTTTTGAACAGTATTTTAAGTCTTTTCAGAAGCAAACATTAAACCCAGACTATTCCCCATTACATAAAGATGTACATACATTTAATTAGCAGGGAAAATACAAAAGCCCATTAATTGAAACCAAAACACATTTTGCAAACAGAAATACACTTTAAATGGTAAAGAGAGAGACTGACATGCGTTCCTCTGCTCATGGCAACAGCTCAGGAGAAGTAACTTCTGAAAAAGGCACACTTACTTCCAACACACAGCTTCTCAGGATATTCACCCTTCTGGGACTGTTTAACACAATCTCCTCTATTTATAGCCACTGTTGTTGCAACCATTATTGTACGGCTATTAAAATGAACAGGCAACCACAGGAACACAACAGCAGCCAACACCAGCAGTTGAATAAAAGACACTGCTTTAGCACACACTTCTGTTTGTAATTTCAGCAGCTTCAAGACTGTTGTTGGCAGCATTGGCTACACAGGTTGGGAAAGCCTAAAAGTAATGCCAGAAGCATGGGTTGTGACTGACCCAGGGGTATAAGCCACAGCATAACCTCTACATAAACCAGCAGCTAACACTAGTGGAGAGTGCCCACATCCATACCTGGCCTTCTGACCATCCAAACTAGCATGGTCTGTGGGGTGGTGAGTGTCCAGGATTGCTCCTGGGAATGATGCCAATTCTCCCCACTTCCAGCTATAGTAACCCACTTCAAGCAGTGGGCTTCCTACAAACAGCAGACACCTATGATACATTGAGCCCTTCCTTGCTTAAAGCACCCAGTTAACTTGGGCTCCAGTTAGAGGAACTGTGCCAAAAGTCAGAGCAGTCATTGCCACCTCCTTGATGCACACTAAGAACCACATATTCACTGTTGGTATATACTTACAGCAAACTACATCACACCCTGGTGCTGCAGGCAAGGCTTGCTGGCCATGGAGAGCCCCTCTGCCACAGACATGGGGGCGAGCCTCTGAAAACCCACCGGAAGCTGTAGGCCCCATGGAAGGCAAACCCAAAAGAGTTCTGAATAAAGCTCAGCAAACACTGTAAATTACCTCACAGTTACCTGGATCAAGTCCCTTCGAACACATGGAAGCACCTTCTATAGACCACAGACTCAAAGTGAAAAACCTCTTCCTCTGCAATGAGATCACTACTTGCCTGGTACCTCAGACACCACCCTTCCTGCAGGGGAGCCCTGTAAACCATCATCAGGCTCACCCCATGATCAGCCCTGCTAACTCACTCCACCTGGCTGCATAAAACCCACTGCAGCTCACAGCAAATAAACACCACCCAAACTTCCACTGTGTATCTGAATGCATACAGATACATCACAGAATGGGCTGGAAGGGCCCTTAAAGGCTCCCCAGTTCTACACCCCCTCTGCCATGGGCAGGAATACCTTCCACTAGACCAGGTTGCTCAGGGCTTTGTCCAACCTGGCCTTGAACACTGCCAGGGATGGGGCAGCCACAGCTTTTCTGGACAACCTGTGCCAGGGCCTCATCACCCTCACAGGGAAGAATTTCTTCCTAATATGTAATCTAAATTTGCTCTTACAGGTTAAAGCCATTCCTTCTTGTCCTGTCACTACTTGCTCTTATGAGAAGTCCCTCTCCTCTTCATCCTCAGAAAACATGCCTATTTGCAAGAGCAAGTTTATGTCTTCAGACAGAAAGAATCCATCATTTTAGACTCATTGTAAACCATAGTTATCTGTTCAAGTGTCCTGTGTGTTTCTTTACAGGCTGGTTGTAGTTGCATTGCATTTTAATTAATTGCATATGTAAGAAATGGATTTTACACAAATTTACTTCAACAGTTTCAGCCCAGAACAGCCTTCAGTTAGACTTTAAAAGAAGCCCATGTTTCTCCTGTTTTAAATGCAGGTCACAACAAATTGAGGAAAGCCTAAATGTTTTCTAATTTGTTTACAGGATGGAAATACTTCTACATTTCACTATGACAAGCACAGTTGGGGCGGGGGGGTTGGGGTGTGTAGGTGTGGGGGGTGTAGGTGGGAGGGGGGGAAGTATTTCTTTTAAAACCTAATTGTTGGTTTAATATTTATTTTAAACCTACTAACCAAAAAACTTTCTTTGAATCCATTCACTACAGTTAACATGTAAAACATTCATATGTCAACTATTACTGTTCTTACTATTTTTAAAACATAAGCCTGTTGGGAATACCAGGGTCTGGAGTCCCTGGAAGGAGGAGATGGCTAGGGCTGGCCCATGGGGCAAGCACTCACTGCTGCTGCTGCAAATCCCTTGTGGTACCAAGCCTGGTATGAGCCAAGGTTGCAAACATCAGGTGTAATAATCCCTACAAGTGCAGCTCCTAAAAGCTCAAGAAAGGAATCTTAACAAAAATTGTAATAAAAATATTGTATATACAGTTCACAACTATAAATTTTCCACACTTACAGACCACTTCTCATCAAAGGGTTACCTGTGTTCTACTTGCATTCAAGATTCAACAGAGGGAAATCTCAACTATGAACTGTGCAATTCTTCATGCAGCTCCTTTCTTATCCTCGTGGCCCAAAAATGCTGGCTAGCAGAGGCACACACAGGGCTGGCAGCTGGAGGCTCACAGAAAGCCTCACTGAACAGCAAGGCACAGATCAGAATGGGAGACTGGGGCACAATGAGATGCCCACAGTTCATGGGGGCAGTCAGCTGGAAAAAGTTTGACCCTCAGCGGCAGGGGTGGGGGGTTACAGACCATGACTTTTCCATAGAAGAACATTTCAGAGAGACTAGCAAACAACTCTAATTTTGTTTTCAGGTGTCCGTGAGGAAGAAGATGACAGAACCGTGTGAGGCTGCATCTCACCTCAATGGCGCTTGAAAAGAAACACTGGCAAGCTAACAAACTTCAAGGCTTACTATTCCCAATAGGATTTAATATCTACCTTAGGGAGGTATTACCAGCTGGGGTTAGGCAGACACAAAGCTCCCAATATCGTAAAGTTGGGCCTAGATTACATTCATCTCAGAGAAGCAGCAGCTCAAAGGTCAACAGAAGAAGGTGCAAGTGTACTTTTTTGTTTTGCAATTTCAGCTTATTGTTTATAGACTACATGGGAAAAATAAATCTAGCAACCGCAGTGCTCATTTTGGGTTTTAATTAAGTGTCTGGAAATAAGTAATAGGGTTTTTCCACTGCCTTCTCTTGCTAGCTGCCCAAATGCAGGCCTTTCCAGAACCATGTCATGGATCAAGACATTAATCAAATAGAAACAAAAACCCTGCTGGCAGATAACCTAATTAAAATGTCTCTACCAATTTCACTGTTGTTTTGTTTTGTTTTTTTTTTTTCAGAAATGAATACATCCTCATTTGACAAAAAAAACCCCAACCCTGTAATCCAAATCTCTTGTCACCCACAGTTCTTTTGCTATTACAGAGTATGACATTTCAGAGAGGCTCTGATTTTGCCATTTTCTTACCCAGCTCCCAGAGATGTCCAGACTGAATCCCACTCATTGTGGGCAATTCGTTAATGTCCAATTTACCCAATGCTCTGTGTATCATTTTAGTGTTATGAATGGCTACTTTTAGCTGCCTGCTGTTTGCTCCTTAGAAAAGGAACTTTTTGGAATTTGACTTTTTGATTGGTTGGGTTGTTTTGGTGGAGATTTGTGGTCAATACTCTAACAAAATAAAATACTTTTTCAACCCTCTAGAGCTGTAGACCCATGCTTAGTTGCTGTACTGGCTCTGGCTGTGATGCAGCTAATTTTCTCCATAGCTGCCATACAGTGCTGTGCTTTGTATCTGTGGCTGAAATGGTACTGATAACCCTCTGACATTCCCACTATTGCTGATCAGGGCTTGCACAGCAGCAAGACCTCAAGCTCACTCTGCCCTACGTCACGCCCAATGAATAGGCTGGGAGTGAGCATAAGACTGGGAGGTCACATAGCTGGGACACCTGCACTGACCAAAGGGATGTTTCAGACCATATGACAGCAACAATTGCTCAGGGAACAGAGGAGGAAGGTATTATATTCATGGTTATGGTGTTTGTCTTCCCAAGCAAGTCCCACACATGCTGAGGTCCTGCTTTCCAGGAAGTAGCTGGGTACCTGCCTGATGATGGGAAGTAGTGAATTAATTCCTCTCTTTGCTTTGCTTGCATGAACAACTTTTGCTTTCCTGGTTAAAATGTCATTACCTCAACCCATAAATCTTCTCACCTTCCTTCTATTTTCTCCTCATCTCCTGAGAGAGTAGAGTGAGTGAGCAGCTGTGTGGGCATTTGGCTGTTAGCCACGGCCAACTCAACACAAGGCTACAACTGCCAGTAATTTTCTTCTCGACTCCTTCTTTATCTCCAGTTATTTTCCATTTAATTAATCTCATCAATCCATATTAATTTAGCAGATCAAAGAGAAGTCTTGACATAACAGTTGATTTGGTTAGCATCACTGCACGCTTGGAATCACAACAGATATATGTGAAATCACCAGGTGAAGTTGCATGTCCTCCTTAGGCTAACCTCATTCTCTGTAATCCACAGGATAAATGTAAGGTTGTAATTTGTGAGAATTATTTCATGAAATCATTAGGAAAAGGGGAGACAATGATGTGCCATAACCACCTACACTTACATGTACTTACCTCCACTTCCACCCATGACAACAGAAGGGATATCACCAAACTGCAAGACCCCCAATTGATCCCTGTGGTAGGACCACAATCAAGGTGTTCAGTGACATACAGAGCACTGGCAGATGTCAGAGAAATGGCCCTGAACATTGTAAAGTTGCTCATATCTTTGTTAAATGAGCATAGAAGCATTAATAAACCAAAATGACTTACTTAGGTGCTTCGGAGGTGTACATAACCACATAGAGCACAGGGGAGAGAGTTGCTAGACTGTATCTTCAGATCTGACAGTGATTTGCTGGCTACTTCAGGAAAGTCATTTAAACTCCATCTGACTTAATTTTTCCATTTGTGAAATGGAGATCAACATGCCCTTCCATTTTAAGATAAGTGCACTACTCAAGGCTGGCAATATCATTAACTAAAAGTAACTAATATCTATTAGTACTTGGTGTATGTGATTGCCCCTTTAAGTCGCTTTCCTGGGGGCATAGGGAAACATGACTTACAGTTTAGTACAGATAACAACTTCATCTCAATAGCCATTCAGAAAAGGGCAACATACATGCTCCTAAATGAATTCCACATCCCAAATCAATTCAATGCCTAAGAAGCATAAAATATCCACAGAAAAAAAAAAAAGGCAACATATTCCAAAAAGGCCTTTTTGTCTATCTGATATGTTTCCTGCATCTCATGGTGATTTACAGTAATAGGTAATAACATTATATCTAGTTTTTAATAATCACACTTCCATTATATTTCATTTCCCAAAGGGACTATTTGTGGGGTTTTTATAACTTTAACTGTAAAACTGTAAACTGCTATAATCAAGCATTGCTTTCTCTTCTATTCTGGACATCCTCAGTTGATTGTAATCACTGCCTGCTCAACTTATCTTCAAAATGTTAATGATAAAATGAAATAAAAATTGGTATTATTATATTATGTACTGCCCCATTCGTTCACTCTTCTCTTTGTAATCCAGGAGACACAGAAAATGAAGAACTGTAAAAAGGGAAAGAATTAAAGAAGAAAAATAGAAGGGAAAAAAAAGAAGGAAGGAATATAGAAAAATATTAGAAATAAGGGTTAAAAAAAAGAAAAAGAAGACAAAAACTGTCTTTGGAGATGACAAAGCTGGAGAAGACAGTTGAAAGAAGTCAAAGCACATGCTGTTATTCCTGGCACCTGTAAAAGATATGTAGGCTCTGAAAGTGTGTTTTGGGGTACTTGTACAACATTCACTGTAACTTTGGATAAGATAAAGCATATTAAAAATACAGCACAGCTGGTACATTTGTACATGGTACATTGCTTTTTGGGGAAATAGGGACTTGCTCCCGCAACCATCGAACAGCAGAAGGACTACATGAGGGGAATATGTTTTGGAAAGCATTGATAAAAATGAGCACATAAGTGTGTAAATCAAGTTGCAAGGTCAACTGGACAGAACCCACATTTAGGGGAACATTGATAAGTTCACGGGGACGCTGTGACTGAAAAGTGACTGAAAGGGTCACTTGACAGGGATGGTGCACCTGATAAAGTCTGCAGTGACATTTTCAGTATATATATACATATACAGTATTTCAGAGTCCCAAGTTTCTAGCAACAAAACGATGCCATTTGGAGAAGACCTAAAATCCCTGGGTTAACTTACACCTGGCACAAACTAACAAAAACAAAGTCCAGTGTGGTCCATCACTTTAGCTTTAACAGTACAACCAAAAGGCTGGCTATAACTGCATCCAGAAGTGCAAGACACAACCACAACCTACTTGAAAGTAAAGATCAACTTAGGACAAAGAGTTTTAGTGGAACACACAGAACTTAACTCTCTCAGAAATCTCTCTGTGCTTTAACTGGACACTGTCATCAGAGTCATTAAAATTTCTTGGCTTCCTCTCAGAAGAAGAAAAGGATGAGTATTTGCAAGGAAGATCTAAGAAAACTTCACAAAAGAAAACCTGGGCAGCTCAGTTTCAGCCAGTTGGAAAGTAAAATCAATGAACTAAAAGCATTATTAATTGAGACAGCTGAATATGGACAGAGACAAAACTACCAAGAGAGCAGAGGAAATAAAGCAGACAAACCATTATCACCAATGGTAACTAACACTGAATAAAACAGATATGATCAAAGTAGCATGTACGTAAGTACCAGTGATAGTACTTCTGAATTTGGTTTATTTTATCTTAAGTTATATCATTTAAGCAAGCCAATTCCTTCCAGGTATCTTGCTAATATCACCTTAATAGAAACAGGACTGAATGCCCATAGTACAGCTTAAACGAAAAGGCAAGAAAACCCTAACTAGATAGAAAGGCACTATAAACTCAGGATAGCTAGCAAATTTCCTATATATAGAGGCCACTATCATTATACAGCCTGGTCAACCATAGACATGGGGCCTGTATTTTCCCCCTAAAACCTGGATTAATGCATTTGTCCACATATATAAAATAAAAGACTTCAAATGATGGCAAGTTCCTCCCTTCTACCAAGAAATTCCTTCCTCTTTACTCTCCAATTTATGGTTATAGTGTACATACTTAAGAATAATGGTAGACCAGATGCTCATAATCCAGAGAGCAGCCTCTAGAAGTGACTGCCTATGTAGCAGCATTGCCTTTCTCCTAGTCTGTTGTGTCCAATACATCTAGTTCAGAAAGATGTCTGTAAGAAATGTTTATCTAATGGAAACAGCAATATCCATGATCCAGTAGGTAGTAGCATCCTTTACCCTAAGTAAGTATTGATCCAGAGAGGTACCAGACAGGATGATGTTTCTGACTTCAGGATAACATGAGTTTAAAACAACTGTTGAGGATTAATACTCAATCATCTGAAAATGGGCATTATGCCCAAAATTTTAGTTAAATTTCTCTTCTGGCAATAACAGCTCCAAATTCTCCATGCAGTTGCAACTGCTTATCCTACTTGCATCTGGTTTTATATCCCAGGCTGTGGTCTACTTCGATAACTGCAACTTGCAGAGCATATACAACCATGATAAGGAAAAACACACCATAAGAAGAACTATACATAGCAAATTTTCTTTGGTCATAAAATGGAAAATGTATGCAAACATACTAAATGCACTTTTAATTGCAACTGATTTAATCACAATTTAATGGACTGCACCCACAGTTACTCAGTATTCAGTAGCTGTCATGGAAACACTCACACATTTCAAGAAGGGAAAGTATGTTCTCACCTGATCTGTGTCCATTAATACTCAGTACTTCCAAACAGTACATCTGCCTAATACTCCCAAGTTACCATTGTATTATCAATGAGAAAATGAACATGAGCCGACAGTGTGCGCTCACAGCCCAGAAAGCCAACTGTATCCTGGGCTGCATCAAAAGGAGCGTGACCAGCAGGTCGAAGGAGGTGATCATGCCCCTCCACTCTGCTCTCGCAAGTGAGANAAGTTACCATTGTATTATCAATGAGAAAATGAACATGAGCCGACAGTGTGCGCTCACAGCCCAGAAAGCCAACTGTATCCTGGGCTGCATCAAAAGGAGCGTGACCAGCAGGTCGAAGGAGGTGATCATGCCCCTCCACTCTGCTCTCGTGAGACCTCACCTGGAGCATTGTGTGCAGTTCTGGTGTCCTCAACATAAAAAGGACATGGAGATGTTGGAACAAGTTCAGAGGAGGCCACGAGGATGATCAGGGGACTGGAGCATCTCCCATATGAAGACAGGCTGAGAGAGTTGGGGCTGTTCAGCCTGGAGAACAGAAGGCTGTGTGGAGACCTCACAGCCGCCTTCCAGTATCTGAAGGAGGCCTATAGGGATGCTGGGGAGGGGCTCTTTGTTAGGGACTGTAGTGACAGGACAAGGGGTAATGGGTTCAAACTTAAAGAGGAGAGGTTTAGATTGGATATAAGGAAGAAATTCTTTCCTGTTAGGGTGATGAGGCACTGGGATGGGTTGCCCAAGGAAGTTGTGAGTGCTCCCTGCCTGGCAGTATTCAAAGCCAGGTTAGACGAAGCCTTGGGTGACATGGTTTAGTGTGAGGTGTCCCTGCTTATGGCAGGGGGTTGCAGCTAGATGATCTTAAGGTCCTTTCCAACCCTAACTATTCTATGATTCTATACAATTGGTTCTCGCACTTTTATTGAAGATGACTAAAACCACATATTGTTACATGAATGTAACACATTTAGTGGGGCACTGAAAGAGGCTCATTCACTGTCATCTTAATAGCTCTGTATACCCTACAAGACCAGTGGCAGTGTGCTCTCCACCTGGGAGGTGGATGCTCTCCACTGTAACACAATCATTTGCCTTTTAATACTTGATTATGGATGTTAAAACCACACAAAAAATGATAAAATTCCCCATAAAGTACCCTGCAGTAGCAAAGACATTGGTAATAAGGTATTTACTGGATATGGTTAATTATCTCATTTTATTTTTACTACTCAATAATGTTTTTACATAAATGATGAAAGATGCATATCCCTGTCATACCTGAAGTAATTTGTAAAATATGCAGTATTCCACTAACATTTCTGCAAGTCTTAGACTACAACTGGCAAACAACCTGTCCAGGCTTTGTGGCTTTCCTACCAAAAAGACCATCAAAAAATGAATGCTGTGAACTTCATAACTATGCTGTGTTTCTTGTCATGCTGGGATTAGTAATAGCAGTGCTATCAAATATTACTGTACAATAAAACCTGTGGTTTGCATTTAGATTACATTTGATTTCTTCATGTGGAAAATGCATGCTCTAATTTTCCTCTTACAGTAAAATTGATAATACATAGAATACAACATCACAGCAGATGACACAGTCTACAACGTAGGCATGACTTGTTTTATAGTCATAAAGCTTGTACTTCTGGCTGTGATTTTATGAACCAGGCATACAAAACATACAAAAAAAGAGAACAAAAAAAAGAGGTATTTATAAATAAAGGCATACAACAGTAAATAGGAAAGGATACCAAGTTACAGAACAGATTGAACTGGATATAATGAGAACCAAACAGCTTTCACAGAAACTGCAAACTTAGCACTTGGAAACCACACCAGTCAATAATGCAGGTACAGCAGCCGCCTTTAACAAAAGAAAGCAATTCTAGGCAGGAAGAAAAGGAATGTAAATAGGACAGGCAGCATCCTCACCAGGCAAAATAAAAGTCTTCCTTTGAATATATGCTATTAAAGCTCACAATGTTATAAACAGGCCGCTCATCTTCCTCCACAAAGTAGGAATCATCTTTTGCTATTTTTTTATACAAGGTAATCTAGCAAAGTATTCATTCATTTTGCAATATGTCTCAGAGAAGCTTCCATAAGCATCTAGGATCTTATTAGGTAAAAAAAAAAGGAGGTGCGCACTGCACACGGTCTCCATGGGGACACTACACATGGCAGAAGCTGTGAACAGAGCACTTCCATCACTGAAAGGCAATGGGGAGGAATTACACAATAAGGAATGAAGCGAGAGCTCATTAGCATGTAAAAACCATAGCACTATATATAGTTATATTTTTGTATGTCATCACATTAACAAATTGCTGTTTATTAGCCATGATTTACTGAGTCGAGCACAACTGGGCACTAGCTGAAATAAAGCATCTGGATGTAAAACTAATGCAAACAGCTAAGAGAGTGATATCTTAACTGCTTCTCTGCATAGCTTGATCCACCAGCCAACAGATGAACTGATTACACATCATAGCAAAAATTTCACCTTTTGCTACACTGTAATAATTTCTGAATAAATACAAAACATGGTCAGGCTTAACAAGCTGATAGATGAAGAGTTGCAAAATGCTTCCTTGCTTCCACTGAGGATGGTTATGCCAGTGTTAAACTATCACTGTACAACACTTAGTATTCTTATACACAGGCCAACCACGACAAATCACACACTGCAAATGTATTCATTTTTAACTGTTCATGTCAGCTTCGAAGTAGACATTTTTCTTACCACTATCACAATGTTATCTTACTCATCTAAACTCACATTTCTTTCCACTGCAGTCTCACCATAGATGCGCACCTCAGTCCAAAGAAATGAAATCCTAATCGCAGAAAGCCAACCATAACACCATGCTCAAAGCTCAAAATTTCAGCAGAAGTGTACATTCCCAACAGAGACCATTAAAAGGCAGTCTCCCCCAATGCTCAAGCCCTGACTTGTGTCCACTTGTTTGCTCAGGCTTTGTATCTGGCTTTAAAAGTGCTGGTATCAGGAGAAAAGCATTTTAACTATGTATCATAAACAACACGCATTAATGGCTTACAGACTGTTATGCTTCTCTGCTTTTTTCTTTTTATACTAAAGGCATTCTGCTCAGAAAGAAGAAAAATAGAAGCCTTGTATCAACAGACAAATGTGGTGCAAAATACAACAGTTCCCATAGACAGCAGCAGATTAAACTTCTTTACCATTTTAGTATAGCCCTGAATCCCTAAAGTTCGCATTAACCAAAATTAAAACTCACTGCAGATTATGAAGTTTCATGTGGTTTTTCATACCCTTATGCAAAATTTACTTTGGCACAATATAGGAGTGCATTATTAATCAGCATAGTTTGAAATGTTGGCTCTATTTATTCAGAGGTAGGACTGACTCCAAATCCAGGCTTTCTTTTCCACATGGAATATGAGAGTATCAGATTTGTTATTTGATTTTTCAGCTCAGCTATGATGGTTGAAATGAACTTTGGAATAAACTAGAGGTAGCGTCTACATGGTAACAGAAAAAGAAACCCCATATTTTGGGGCTTTTTTGGTGGCTTCTGTGGTTTCAGGTATCAAAGTGAAAATGACAGATCTCTCTAACCACACCCATTACAGTAAAATCTCAGACCAGTTGAAGAGAATGACTCTTTGCTATTGGCATTAAATGAATCCAATCTCACCCATACGTGACCAAAAAAGACACAGTGTCATTTCAAAATCACAGTCACTTTCATCTCAACTTTTGCAGTATTTTCAGATTTATAACTTCCCTGTTTATTCTCATATTGCTGCCAGTACCTATAACTTTGCTAGCTGAGCAGATCTGTGCAGTTTTAGCACAAAGTCTTTAAAATCACTGTCTTTACAAGTTATTTTGATGAAAAGAGAGAATATTTACCAGCAGCTATTAAGCATGAAGTTTAAGGAAACAGAAGCTTGTAGGAGGATTTGCTAATGAGCTATTGCTGTTAGTTCTCATATCTGAAAATACATTGCCTCTCTAGTTTCTGGTGGAAATGCATATAGATATTCTTGGGAGACAGTACAAAGCCAATAAAAATTACAAAGTCAGATAACTCAATCTTAAGGATTCCATCACATCTAAATCCACTGACATCTCAACAGTGTCACATTAACATATGTGTAAAATCAGAATCTAATTGCCCAATGCTGCCAGAAAAAGATGGTGGAGACACACAAAGATTTTCACAACATGACTCTTCTCCATAAATGCGTGCATGAAGCCAAAAGATGAAATCTCCTGTGAGAAGCCACAACAGTGCCTACCAGGCAGTGATAACCTCTCAGCGGTAACAACAGGTATGTTTGTTGCAATAACTAGGTAGAAAGAACAGGCACTGATGCTTGAGTGATTCTGCAGAGCAGCATGCCTACACTCAACACAATGGAAAAGCTGCTCAAAAATAGCTAATCTATGTGAACTACAGTGCTGTTAGAAGCAGTGAAAATTGAAAATCCTTTGAATTAAGTGTTGACTAAGTTAAAGCTTTAGGTAGGCATCCATCAACCCATCCAGCCACCCACAAACCTGTGGGTGGTATCCAGGGGATAAATTGCATTCTACCTAGTAATCCATCCTCACCTTGGCTACTTCTAGCATTACAAATCTCTGAGGCACTTTAGACAATTGCCTTCTGCAAGGAAGATTTTCTGTGCGAAAGTGTATTGGTGAGAAGCCAGGAAAGATTTAAATTCAAGTATACTGTAGGTCAGCCTGGTTATATTTTTACATTCTTAGAAAACTAGATTTCTATGGATTTTGAGGATTATTGCTATTTCTAGAAGATGGAAATCAAGGATTTCTAACAGCAAAACTCATAGTTAAGTCACTAAGCAATAAGCAACTCAGAGATCCTTATACATATGCACAACTGAAGATGGGGTCAGGTGGTGAACCCCTATAGATGCTGACAAAGTGATAATAAGCGGAGCTAGTCTTGGTCCACCTACAGGCAAGACCTCTGATTCCTCAAGCTGGATTCATCCAGCAAACAACTGCTCTGACAACCAAGGGTCCATGTAAGGCACTTTGCCAACTGCCAGCTACATGGAAAATTGAGACCTCAATAAGGGGAACAGACCCTTCAGTTGCTTGATTTAAAAAGAAAAAAACAAAAACCTGGAGTGTTTTAAGGGTTCCAATTAAAGGTTCAATAAATTTATGGATAAAATACTATTTTTTTTTTCCTCAAAAACACTGCAACTACACTCTTTCATGACATAACAACTCAGAGAGAAGCAAATACTTCTTGCCTGCAAGCTATGTACTCCGTCGCAGCTTGAAGAAGTGCCTGGAGCAGTACCTCAGCCCACAGAGACCTCTACTTGTGCCCAGGATACTCAGAATGCACCTCCTTCGGTAGAAGGAAAATTTTCTGTCTCCAGATGAGAGAAAGAAGGGTTTTGTGCAAAGGCTAGTCTGTTGTTATTGAAACCTGGCTGGGCACTAGGAATGGACCCTGGTTAAATTATGCTAGGATATATGCTCAAAGTTAGCTTCCCTCACAGCTCTGCACAAACAGAAATCAGCAGGAGTCCAGCATGCAGAATGGCTTCTGAATCGGGTCATTAATCTGTACAAGCAGAAAAACCTACCCAGCAAACACATTAGCAGTCATCGCACTCCAGGTTACAAGGCTGAACTACCATGCAAATTGATGCACATCTCACGCCTCCTCGAGTCATGGAGGAAGGCACAAGCAGTCTACAGGGAAGAGAGCAGAAAGATATGGATGTGCACTGTTAGTGAGGAACAGTGGGAAAGGACAGATTTATTTATTACTATGATAACATGGTATTATTTCTTCTGCAACAGCATGCAAAGTCTTTAGAGATGGTCAAATCCTGAAACTGGCTCTAGAAATAATGGTTGTTGCCACAGAAATCTCTGCCACCTTGAAACTACCATGGCAGAAGATGACTCAAGGTTTTAAGTACACAGAGAAGCAGGTTAGCCACAAGCATCTTTCTTCCATCCACTTGCTTGATGATTTATCAGATAACTAAGCATTCTCCACCTGCTGCGCAGTCAACAGCTGATTAGTTAGATGATTTCATCCAAGTCTTCTGGGAGGACACTCTTAAGGTTTTGATTTTAAGGCCAGAGCACTATTTTTTTCAGAGTTATACAGGATGCTGTTCCATAATAATGGCGCAAATAAAGCAGAGTTAAGAGAACTTTACATTTTGATGCTACTGTAACGTGTAGAAGAGACTTTACTTCAGCCTCAGACCAGAAACCATTCATTCCTTTTAAAAAAGAAAACAAACAAACAAAAAAAAAAAACACAACAAAACCCCACAAAACCCAAACTGATAAAACTGTGGCATGAAAGGATTTCACTTTAGTGCACAGGTAAAAACCAGTGCTCTCATTAAAGCAGCCACAAGCAGAACAGACCTCAGTGACACAGAAAGACAGAGCTCTTGGACACTTTGCATCATGAAAACACCCATTATTTACATCAACCCAGAAGAGAACATATGACAAGTTATGAAAGCCAGAAGCCCTAGGTTAATCATCTAAACACCTGACTTTATAACCAACAAATATGATCTGAGTTACCGCTGGCTGTCAGTTCTTCAGGAGGCTGCAGGGAATAACAGGAACTAAGGAGAGGAAGAGGGAAGAAGGGCTGAGCAATACACCTGCTTCCCTTTACCATTTTGCATAGAGAAATTCATGCAGTGAAAACTCTCAAGTGCACATTATATGGATGCCCCTTTACACTGATGTGACTCTAAACATCTGGTGGGTGTAAAATACTACACTACTACTTAGAAGCATTTCTGCTCTACCAGCTCTGGCAAAAGAACCTTTGTAGAGGTAGGAATCTACCCTTGTATCTCTAGCTTTAGAAGTTACTTACCTGTGGTTTTGTTTCCCTATGCATGACAAAAACACAGTGAAGAGAGTTAAGAGTGTGTTTAAGTAAAAAAAAAAAAAAAAACAAAAAAAAACAAAAAAAAAAACTA